>APFE030697776.1:0-88866 GCA_000404065.3 Pinus taeda
AATTTGTGTTTTCAGCAAAATTTATTTTTTCCAGCTTGTTGAATGTATGGTTATGGGAAAGGGCATTTAACTACATGGGAGAAATAAGGAGAAACTGAAAACCGGGGTGGGAAAACAGAAATTTTAACAACAATAGCTCAGATGTGCATTTCATGTTTGAGGGACAAGAATGATCAGCAACCAATTGTCCCCATGAAGGAAGAAGACCGAGAAGAAGACTTGTGAGATGAGCCACTGATGATTCAACATGGAAAGCACATAGAGGAATGTGAGTCAGATGAGGAAGATGATATGCACAATGTGCATGATGAGCCATCATTGGAGTGCCAATTAGTGTCTCATGTCGAGCCCATGGTGGACGAGGATGAGCAGTTATCTTTTGGACCAGTCATTGATGAGGAGCAGACAGATGCACAGGCAGCTAGCAAAGTTGTAGTACCTTCAAACAGCAGCCCTCTCCAAAAGCACATAAACAAGAATTGCCACACAACTTGCCCACTTTGTTCCATTATAGAGAGAGAAGGCAAGAATTTCCAGATGGGTCTTGTTGATGGACCAAGCAGAGTTGCATAAGTTAAGCATGGTGCAGCATAGGACTTGTTCCATATACAAGTGACCATGCATTTGATCCTTCCAACTGGATGGATTGGCAAGAGATCATGACTTGGCATCCTATTGATGGGGTGATATTCTTAGTCAAGGGCATAGTACAGCAGGGGCCTTACACAAGGAGGGATACTACATGTTCCAATGGGCAGCAGGATGTAGGCCGACAGTTCATTAGCATTCCAGTTGCACTAGCCTAACATCAGCATAGTGGGGTTGATATTTAACTATGCCAGGGGATAGATTGGAGAGAAGTGATGAGTTGGTATTCTATCGTGGAGCAGGATCTATGGCCAGAGACAAAGTAGAGTTAGAGCCATGGGATATGGGAAAAGATGATTGGCCATGGCGGCATTGGGATCCATGCAAATCTATTGGCAGCAGGGTGATCCATGCATGATTGGATGATGTAGAGGCTTGTAACACAATGGTTTGTATGGGATCTTGGTATCAGTAAATAGTTGCTTTTGCAGTGGTTAGATACGGATTGCTTGAAGGCAAGCAATCTTGGATCGAGAAGATTTGCAATGTGCCCATTTTCAGTTTTCTCTATAATACAGTCAAGATGGATTTCTAGGGTATGTTATGGTAGGCCACATGAGCAGGGTTACATCATCAAGGGTTCTAGATGGGTTTTGAGGGATTTTTGTCAAATCCGATGGCATCGCTTAGCACATTCATCATCTGGAGCAGTTCCACACAGCTTGTTTTTGGTTTCGTTGCTTTCAGATAATTCTCATAAAACAAGGTTATTATTGAGCATAACTTAATTAATTACACATAATGTGGCATTCCGACAAGAATATTTAACAAGACACCTTAGTGTAATAGCTCGTTGGAACCGAAACGAGAAGATCTATAGGATGGGATGATGAGAAGTATCTTCCAGCAACCATATAAAGTAAGGTGAGCGATTGACCATTTTCATGGATTAAAAGTGACTTTAATTAGTCACTTAATTAAATAAAGGAAGGGTAAAATGATTAATTGAAGTAAAAAGGCCAAAAGCGACTTAAGTAAAATTAAAAGTCACTTAGATGGAGTCAAGGGGGCAACTTCTAGAATAATATTAAAATAATAAAAATAAAATACTTCTAGAAGATTGGAAATCTATCTATTGAATCTCTAAAAGGAGGAGCAGATCATTTGAGGACATCTTGGTTTTGTTGATCATTTTCGTAGTTAGGGTTAGAGAACAAAGTTCCGAACTTCATCTAAGCCCTAGGACGAAAACCCTCGGGCTTACTATTGTGTTGGACGGAAACCCAGCATCCTTGAGGAGATTCCATCCAGGAATTTCACAGAGCTTTAGCGGAAATACCTAGAGATCAGATCACAACAAATCTGAAGTCGGAGTGAGGATCATTCAAATCCTCAATTGGTGCTTCATTTCTTCTTATCTATCTCAATCCTCAATTGGTGCTTCATTTCTTCTTATTCTATCTCTTATTTATTTAAGTTGCAACAACATATTTTATATATATATATATATATATATATATATATATATATAATATATATAGTTGAGTTCCATTATTTGTTTTGTTTCTATCTTGATTGGCATGGTTTCTCATTTCGATTATTACTGAAATTTTGTGAGAATTTCTATTGTTGAAAATTTTCAAAATTAAAATTACCAGAACATTTTATAATATCCCGGAATTGTTAGGAATTTATCTATTTATCTATTTGGGATATTACAGGATGCCTTTCCATAAACATCATGCCATCAGCAACATAACAGATGGTTGAGCACCAGTTGTGGTTCTTGGCACAAAATGATGAAGCAATTGTGGGGTTCACTGTAGAAGTTGATGTTGAAGAAGAACCACTCTCATGGTCACCTACCATCATTCCACCCCTTGCCATTTGAGTCTTCATATCTTCCTTGTTCAGTTTGGCTGACTCCATATCTTCTAAAGATTTGAGGGCTTTACAGATGATTTTTGGAGTTGCATCTAGGCAAAGTCCTACTTCATGTCCTGATATTTGTGCAAGGTGGTAATTCAATCGGAATACTCCCCCTGTCATATGCTTCCCACTTTGCAAATCAAATTTTACATATCGAACACCGCCCCCCCTCAATCGGGTTCACCATATTCCCACTGAGGGTCCAAATGTCTTGGCATGTTTGTTGAACTCTTAATGTAAGATTGAACCTAGGGCACAAGAAGAATTTGAACAAATAAAATTAACAATCAAAATTTTGAATATTTGACAATAAAAAACCCTCGCCACTTGATGAAAAAATAATCACAACAAAAACACACACAAACCGAAGCAAAAATCATGGAAATATATGGACACTTAAACCCAAGAAAAAACAAGAAGAAAACATAAAAATAGGGTTGAATTTGATGCCTGTACTTGAAATTCGTGGCTTGATGAAGAAACTTTGTCCAAAATCAATGTTTTGCTTGGGATCCTAAATAACCTCAGTTTTCTCCTCTTTCTCCCTTGTAGATTTGTTCTCCTCCTCCTTAGCTATCTCACTTGCCCTCTGTTTGCAAAATGAAATGAAAAAAATACAAAAAGACCTTTATTAAGTCGTTGTATAGTGGGCAAGCAATTTTTCCATATCGACTTGCGATTTTTTGGCGAGTTTTACGATTTTATTGAGATATTTTCATTTTGAAAAAATCGTCAATTTTAGTGGCCAATAAAATCACCATGCCGAAAAAATCGTGAATAGGCGATAAAATCACGATTTTATCGCAATGTTCGCAACATTGGATAATTGTATAAATTATTAAAAAGGATCAAAGTTTAGGGTCAATAGACGAAGAAAAGGATTTAACAATCTTGGTTGGAACCCATCAGCGCAATGGGAATCCAAGATATTTAGTGATGCAAAATGTAATCCAAAAGGAACCAAACATCAAACAACCACAAAGGACACGGGGATTTCATGCATCACAAGAAAGCAATACCAAACCAGCATAAATCTGAAATAAGCTAACAAAAACAACAACATATTGGCTTGAAATACAAGACAGTGACAATAGCACCTTCATGGCAACATGGTACTTTTCCCTCAAGAAATCAGAATTATACTAAGTAATCGGATTCATTGATATACCCCAACGAATCTGAATCCCGCGAATCGGATACGATTCGTTGGGAATTTGTATCCCAAAACCGGATTCGACGAGTCCGATTAGGATTCGTACAAACCCTGTATGAATCTCGTACATGCTCAATGAATCACGATTCTAGGATTCGTATCCCAAAAAACAACCTCCCGCGGATTGAAAAGCACGCATTTCCTTTATTGTTTCACGATGTTTGTCATTTGTCTTTGCATTGTTTGAGCTGTGGGCAAGGAGATAAGGGTTTGGAGCAAGGAGCTAAGGGAGTAGAGCGTTTGACAAGGAGATTCAAGCACCAGGTAAGTGCATTTCAGCTCCATTTTTTTGCATTTCTTATTCTATTACAGCAATTTGTATATGATTTTTTGTTTACAAATTTGTGCATGTTTTGTTCATTTTTTTTACAGTATTCATGGCTCAATCAAAGGCAACAGTTAGGGGGCAAAGCAAGGGCAAGAATGTCTCCATTGGAGATGCCCCTCCTCCCCCAATATCATCGAGTCTGATGTAAGTAATGTTGAAGAAAGAGGAGGACCTAAAGACAACATTGAAAAATATCCCTTGTGGAAATATGTCACAAGAGAGGATGGGACAAGCACGAAGGGGAAGGGAGGAGACAATTTGCAAGGGAGGAGACAATGTGCAATGGAGATGCAATTTTTGTCACATTGCTTTCAAAAGCACATATTTCCGTGTGAAAGACCATTTGTTGGCTTTACCGGGTTGTGGGATTGGAGCTTGTAAAGTTGCTCCTTTACAAAAGAGGAAAGAAATGGAAAAGGAGTCCAATGTTGGCATGGAAAATGTGGCTTCAAAATCAAGGAAACCCAAGAATGAAGACCCCCTTCCATTTTTTAGGAAAGGCACCACCAAATTTCCATTTGAGAGTTCTACTTTTGTTGGGGGACAAGCAGCAAAAAGAAGAGCAATTGCACTTGGTCCAATGGACAAGATTTTCCAAAAAGAGAGACGGGAAAAGCTTGATCTCACCATTGCCTTCTTCTTCTATCAAAACTTCATATCATTTAATGTTGCACGCTCACCTCTATTTATTGAGATGTGTCGAGCTCTAACTCAAGGGGCTCCATTAAGGTATGTGCCTCTTGGGTCAGAGAAGCTGAGAACCACATTGTTGACGAAGGCAAAAAAAGAGGTGCAAAAAATGCTTGAGCCTATTGTAGCATCATGGCCAACATCTAGGGTTAGCATTGTTTCTGATGGATGGACAGATCCAGCACGACATCCAATCATCAACTTCATGGTGTCTTCCTTGAATGGTCCAGTTTTATTGAAAGCAGTGGATACACTTGGAGAACAAAAGGATGCACAATTTATTGGTGAGCTATTTATTAAAGTTATTGAAGATGTAGGTGTTGATTCTTGTGTGCAAATCATTACAGATAATGCACCTGTTTGCAAGGTTGCTAGCATGATTGTGGAAGCTAAATATCCATAAGTGTTTTGGACACCTTGCATTGTCCATTCATTGAACTTAGCACTGAAATCCATTGCTTCTGATGTGCTTTGGATTGGTAACATTATTGAGGATGCATGACATATCTGTAACTTTGTGCAAAATCATACAAATGCCCTCACTATCTACAAGGAGTACACCAATCTATCATTGTTGAAGATTGTTGATACACGGTTTGCCTCTTCATTCACGATGTTGAAGAGGTTGAGGGAGGTCAAGACCGCTCTTGGGTCCATGGTTATTTGTGAGTTTTGGTCTTTTTGGAGAAAGACAGATCAGGTAGTCTCTAAAAGAGTGAAGGACACAGTGCTAGATGATGCTTAGTGGGAGAGGGTAGATCTAATTATTCAGATCATGGACCTTATCATTTCTTTGCTTCGATTTGCAGATACAGACAAACCCATCCTAGGAGAGGTTTATGAGGGATGGGATTCCATGACTAAGTCTGTGAGGACTCAGGAGCATTATTCTACAGAGTGAGTGCCCCGAGTATGAGACATCACCCAAGGCCTTCTGTGATACTATACAGGATATTCTTGTCAGCAGATGGGACAAGAATTGTACACCTTTACATTGTTTAGCTAACTCATTGAACCCAAAATACTACAGCCATGAGTGGCTAAATGATGGACCTTCCCGCAGATTCCCTCCTCATATGGATGGTGAAATCTCACAGGGGAGGAAAGATGCATTCGGGCAGGTTTTTCAGAATAGAGCATTGCTTGATGAGGTGGAGGATGCCTTTGCAGAGTTTTTCACTGGCACTGGTCGATTTGCAAGATATGATATGAATAGAGACAGGGGGGCTAATAAGCCCTATTCTTGGCGGGCAAATCATGGGGCAACAAGCCCTCCTCTTCAGCGGTTAGCCATGAGGCTCCTCTCTCAGGTGACATCATCCTCTTGTTGCGAGAGGAATTTGAGCACATATGGGAATTTGTATAGTGTGAAGAAGAGCAGGCTTGAGCTTTCTAGGGCAGAGACAATGGTGTATATGCACACCAACCTTCGTCTTATTTACAGGCAGAGGGAAGAGTGGTTGAGGGGAAAGACAAAGATGTGGGATGTCTTTCCTGATGATATGGGTCTGGACAGCAGTGTTGAGTTGGCATTGGCCAACATGGATCTCAATGATCCAATGCTAGAACCTGTTAGATTTGATGACATAGAGGGGTCATCCTCCAGACCAGCAGAGGCAGAGACAACTATGGATACAGGGGAGGAGTATGCAGAGGAGAGCAGTGGTGACCATGATGATGAGGACATTGATGCTGATTCTAATGATGACTCTGAGGATTGATGACTACCTATTGCCTTGAGGCTTGTATACCTGTAGTTGTTTTATATTTTCTATTTCTATTTGCCATTGGCATTGCACCAGCACTACCTATGTAACACATTTTGATTTGATGACTTAATAAGAAAACTACAGTTGTTAGTGTCTTTATCTTACTATCTTGTAGTTGTAAGTTGTCTTTCATTTATGAATTATGAATCATGATTTATGTGACCACTGACATGTATTTGAATTTTGTATGTACTATGCATGCTATAGATGAAGATCTATGTTTGAAATCAATGAATTTGTATCATTAATTAGAATTTGTGTAAGAAATATCTAATTTTTAATATATATATATATATAACGAATCCTACGTGTCCTGTTTTGGGGGGTCAACGTGTCCGAATCCAACACTCGAATCCTACGAATCCTGAATCCCTGTGTCAGGTGACTTAGGAATTATATTTTAAACAAGGGCTAAAAAGCAATGAACATCTTACCACTTACTAAGCACAAGGCAGAATTCAAAAAGAAGGGAGGCATAAAGCTGGTTGGAGGTATTAATGAAAGAAAAGGGAGCCTCCAAATGGCAAGCTTCATAGATAGTACACAACCTTTCTAGCTTTAGAGAGGAATTCAGAAAAGAGACTCAACCAATGCGAACAACGAGATCACATTTTGACAATGACATTTTACATGTGCATTGCGCACAGTATCATTCTTTTCAACAGACTAGATCACTTGAAATGCTTGGCAGAAGCCATATACTACACTTATAAATGGCCAGAGTATGATGGATTACATCGTGATTTCAGCTAGCAAAACAGAAAAATGAAAAACATCATGATCTGCAAATGTCATGATGAGATGACACCAGACCAAGACATGTTTGTTGAACTCATGCCTAACAGCCAGCCAGGGGGGTGATGGGGGGCTTTGGAACGTGGGGGTGTTGGAACATACGGAGAATTTCAGATCTGGTATAGAGAAAATCAGTAACTGTATAGGATTTATGGAAGCAGCAAATGAAGTAAATGACAAATGCATAGAGCTGAGCCCAACAAAAATCAGCATAAATTGGATAGTTTTGACAAAAGTAGATGTGCAGGAGAATATAGAAAATTTCAGATTTGATATAGACAAAATCAATACCTTCCTGGGATTTATGGAAGCAACAAATGTGAATAACAAATGCATAACACTGAGCCAACCAAAAATCAGCATAGAGGGGATAGTCTACACAAAAGTGGATGTGCTGGACAGCATCATGAGAATGTCAATGGGTACCGAAAGATATTTATGGGCTTCAAGCAGAGCACTTGAAATAGGGAGATGATTTCGTCAGCCAACATAGTGCACCCTTACTTAACCAAATGGTCAAGGAGGGATTTTTAGATAGCTGGGCAACAGAATTCACCTTACCCATTTTTTAAAGGTAACCAGATGTTAAAAAAATCTTGGAAACAAAAGAACCATTATGACCAATGCAGTATTCACCAAGTTAATCAAAGAGATTATGGAAATGGAAGTCAACAAATGGGCAGAGGAGATGGGAAAGAGAGCCAAAGGCCAAGCCAATTTCAGACCAAATCACTCCACCATAGACCATTGTCTCACGCCAAGGCACATAATAGAGAACATGTGACAACAAATACGAGGAACTTTGGTGTTGCTTTGTGGGCTTCAAAAAGTCCTCTGACATCATTCTAATATATGCTATATGGGAATATTACCCCCCACCACTTCACATCCAAAACACACTCTAGGTGGGAGATGTTGAATTTTGTAGCTATGGTCGGTCTTCATAATAATTATTTTAGTCATTGATATATTCATAAAGAACGTTCTTCATCTTATTGTCAAAAAAGAAAAATATTTGACATGTTTTTCATGTCGGTTTTTAAAAGTGGAAAATTTGAATTTTTATTGTTTGAATTTTTGGCTCCGAGAAGCCAAGTCGGCCCTAGTGTTGATGGCACACATTCAGCATAACAGATGAGTATATACTATATAAGGACACTTGTCCTCACGCATTTGACATATAACTCGGATATTTTATGTGTAAGTAATTCAGACTTTCTGAGGAAAAGAGTAGACAGATCCGAGGCAGAGACAAGACAGATCTCAAGCAGAATATTGGATGAGTCTAAGGCTAATTGAAGTACCAAATCTCTGAGGAAATATTCTATGGAAGAATCGAATCTTTGGTAGCAAATCTCTATGGAAGAACCGAATTTCTGTGGATCAAAAGGCAACAGAACTATCCTTCTCTAAGAACAATATGAGGCCGAGATTATGCCCTAGTAGAGCAGACCAGACTGAAGTTCTTGGGCAGCCATTTGACTTGACTAGGAGGTAGATAGATCAGGTTTGACCAAGCTTATTTTGTTGGTCAGATTGACCTTGTAAATGACTACGATGTCTAGATGTGTCTTTTGTTGAAAAGAAGAATTTCTCTAAGGAAAAAGTTGTTGGGTTTCCCCCCATGTGGGTTTTCCAGGGTAAACTCGTCTTTTTTGTGTCGCTGTCTCTTCATGATCCTATTGTCGTAAATATTATATCATTGATGTCTTCTATGTAACTGCTTGATGATGCAATAATGAATAAGAATGTGAAAAAGATCTAAATCATTTAAGTAATTATCAGTATAAAAGACCCTATGAAAAATCAACATGGTATCAGAGCGTTGTTGATTTCTGGTAGCATCGGATGTGCTCTAAGTCTCAAATTTTGCAGGGAGGCTTGGACACATGCATTCTCCAATACCCAAAAATCGTTTTGGGAAATTCCACCCGGATACAGTTTTATTAAAATAATTAATTATTTTTAATGGGAGCCTAAGTCTAACTTAGGAAATTAAAATAATTAATGGGTATTAATCGAAACTATGGGTGTAACTTCTAGAAGAAGGCGGAGATCAAGTCAATATGATCTTAGCCATTGCTTAGAATCTAATATGGGTCGTTGATTGACCAACGAGAGGATTATAAGAGAAGGCTTGATGGGCACTTGGAGAACACACAAAGAGTTGATTAGTCAAATCAGATTGTTGAAACTAGAGCAGCACAGTGATTTCCTAGTGATCGCACAAAGAGAGGTAGAGATAGTTTTTGGTTGAAGAATCTTCTCCTCAGCCAAGAATACACAGCAAAGAGGCAGAGAAAGATGCAGAGGAGGCAACGTAGTGTCGAGTGAGGGTGACCCAAAGCCATGAAGGGCTCACGCAGAGCAGCGCAATGTCTTTAATGCAAAAGTCTGAAATTTCGCTGGGAGTTTGATGCTCTGAGCCGGGAGGGCTGAAGTCAAGGCTCTTGAGAGCAAATCGATCTAGTAGAGGAAGTGACACAATTCCTCAGACGCAGTAACGCAGGCCCACACAGTGATTACGTAGGGGCAACGCAAAGGTAGCCATAGACTCATTCTTTCAGTTGTCGAATCAGCCGAGACTTGCAATGTAGAGTGAGGTAATCTCACTAATTTCTTCTACTGCGTGATATTCTTTGTATTGGATAGCAAGCAAGGCATCCAGAGTTTGTATTCAAAAATAACTATTGTTTAATAATAACCCTCAGAGTTGTTGCACTGGTTTTCCCGCATTTGGTTTTTCCGTGGACATTTGTTCAAAAATAACTATGTCATTGTGTTATAGTGTTTTCTTGTTCAGTTTCTTGTTTCGGCATATTATTTTTAAATAGTGAATGTTGAAGTTATATTTACTTCGATATTTACCGTAGAACACAATAAATAACTTGTATGGATTAACAAGTAGGAGAAGTAACATTAGTTTGTTGCAATATGGATTTTGGGTTTAGGAATTTTCACATTGTATCAAAAATGTAGGTGAAACAAGAAGAACAGAGTTGGAAGACCCAACGCTGAAGGAAGATGGGAATTTGAAATTCCTGCAGAGGCAGCAATTCGAATCACCAGAGGGTTTGCACAGTTCAGACCAGAAATCAGCAGCAGAGGGAGCAACGTAGTAGTTTCAACGAAGAGGCAGTTTTCTGGTGGGACGCAGTTTTCTACAAGCAGTTGTTGGGCAGAACGACATTAGAGGGAAGAGACAGACACAGTTGAGGGAATTTGTGCTAAATACATCTCGATAAGTCATCAAATATTGCAAACCGAAGTATAAAGTCGTTGGAGTAGTTGCTCTCATGCCCAAATGCCATGCGAAGTTGCTTGGCCTCCTTGATTGGGTGAATTGTTTCCAAACAATAAATTCTCCTTGACTCCATCTCTCCCAAAGGACAAGGCGCTAATCCTTCCATATGTGGTCACTTTCAAAGCTTATTTCTCTCACCTCTCCTCTTTCTAGGCCTAGCCTCCATAGGTAATCTAGGGCATCAATTATTTCACTTCTAGCCATCAAAAGACTTCGATCTCTTGCCCATTATTGTGTTGGGATTTCCTCTAGAGGCCCTCTAAATTCCACAAAATTTCGATGGTGGGATCTCGAGATATTGGAAGCCCTACCTCAAGGATTGCTTTGGCCCTAGGTTTCCCCTGGCTAGTGACCTCACTTGGATCATTGTTCTTTATTCCAAGAAGATTTTTCCATTGATCCTCTTCTCTTCCACAATTAGGTCAAGCACCTCCTTAAGTGATCAATGCCACTTCCTTGACCTAATTTTGGGCCCACTTGGTCTTGTGTGGTCCCGCAACCTAACAATTCCAATTCCACAAATATCATACAAAGACCAATCTCCATAAGAATTTCTAGGCCTAGGAATCATGTGTGGTCCCGCAACCTAACCATTCCAATTCCACAAATATCATACAAAGACCAATCTCCATAAGGATTTCTAGGCCTAGGAATCCTTTTAGCCCTTCTTAGAGAACATATCACCTTGCTTCCCGAGCAAGCAAACCATACAATAGAGTCACTTTTGTGAATAGGGCTTAGGAATCACTCATTTTCCTCTCATTGACCTACTCATCTAGTGATTTCCCTTTATATCGAGTCTCCTCCCATCATTGAAAGTCCGTAAAGAGCAGGGATCCTTAGGTGAGGTGACAGTGGGCTATTGCTCCATTGTTGCCCTTGACCTAGTAGTTGCCCTTTAGGATATCCTCCTAGGACCCATGCTAGTTCGAGCGGTAATAGGTCCATGCCAGTGGAAAGCAATGATACATAGATTTTATTAACAGGTAAAGGCTAAAATCAGAAGCATGGAAGGTTTAATGCAGTGTTTCAACAGTGACACAAGGACTGAAGCAAAATTATCCAGTCTCCCCTATGTTATTTGGACTCTATATCGACAAGCTAGAAGAATGGATAAACAAGAAGGTTGGGTAAGAGCAAACATAACAGTAACTATAATAAGAGTTATGCTGTGTGTTGATGATATAATCTTGACAGCCAGAACAGTAAGTACCCTGCAGGACCACTTATGGGCTTTGGGAACCTTTTGCCTGGAAGTGGGCACAAATGTAAATGGACAAAACTAAGTGGTTTCTCTCTGGCAAGCCACTTGAGATAACTTAAAACTACAAGAATCTGGGTTGGAAGGCAACAAGAAGGGAAGCAAGCAAAGGAAGAGACTCCAAGGAAGCTGGAAAGCAATATTCATACTTCAGAATAAATGGAGAGAAATGGAGATTATTTGTGCTTCAAAATAGATGAAGAACAATGGAGATCTGGGACTCACACAAGCTATGCTCCCTCTTCCAAGCACTCATAACTCGAAAACTCTTATATGGGTGTCAGATATGGGAGCTGAGTACACCCTGAAATAGATGGAACCAGTTGGAGAGGGTGAAAAAGGACATAATTACAGGCTTCTTAACAGTAAAATTCAGCACCTCATAAGAACTTTTGGCAGAAACAGAACTATGTCCCAGAGAGCTAGGCAAACTAAGAATACCCATTTGATATAGACAAAGCAGCAGTCAGAGGCAGCGAATGGATTCCCATCAAATTAGATAGGGACGCCTGGAGAGCAAGAAGGGCACATAGAATCTACAAATCTATAAAGTGGCTCGGAGATTGGGGAATAGTGGGGGAATGTTGCCCAATAGATAGGTAAGGAAACTAAAAAGCACTGACAAGAGTGCCACAGAAATGGTAAATGGAGGAGACATGCCAAGAGGAAATAGTAATGCAATATAGAAAACTTTAACAGAAAAGACAACAACAACAACAACAAAATATATATATATCAGGGCCAAAATATACATAAAAATCGATATTCCTTGGCATGAAAAACAGATAGTTCAGCCAATAACTAACTCTCATAGACTGAGATGTGAAACAGGAAGGTGGGAGCAGCCCAAATAAGAATGAGAATTAAGGACAAGCCCGGTACTGGGGTAAATAGAGATAGGGAACAAACAGAATATTAAAGAAGGAAAGTTACAGTGAAGGCAACCTCCCTCTATCTCTCTCCTCTTGGAGGACATTCACAAGCATGGCTGCAACAGAAAACTCTGTATGCAAAGGTTTATAGCTAAACAATGAAATAAAATGCATGTATTCATCAAATACCAATAAGAAATATCTGCTCAATAGGAAAGAATCACACATCAAATAGAATTCAGATAAATGCTTTTAAAAGGGATATTAAAATTCAACCATATTCTACATGAAAAGAGGACCACATCATGCTCTTAGTGTTATGCATCTCTCTTTCTCTCAATCGAAATCGAAATCAACTTCAATAAACGTAAAAAATGTTATCATGGACTTGGAAACTGCAAGAATAGATTACAAGCCTGAGTTGAGTTTTTGAGGTTATGAGATTTGAGCTATGTCTACAAGGTTCGTTGAACCTCAAGGTTTAGTTTCAGCGAACCTTGTCACAGATTTTGGGTTGCTGTCGATTCATGCATGTTTTAGGTTTTACTTTGAGAATCCTTCGCTCAACAACGGATTCCCAACTGAGAAGGTGTGAAGTTGCCGATAGTAACATAATATTCCAATGCACTCAGAAAATCAAGCCTATGAGGAATGTCATTTTCTATTATACCATTACACAGTATAAGAAAATAACATCCTAGTTAAACTAGTTCAATAGCAGATTCAGATGAACAGATGGTCATAAACAAACATGTACATGTCATCCCCTGGAAATTCAAAAATTTGAGGGAAATTCTGGGAGTCCTTTATTTCCAAGTTTGCTTAATAAAACATCAGGACCAAGTTCTAGGAAGCGAGGCACTAAATTATCTCCTAAACTTTCAGTTAGAGACGTTAATAATCAATCTCTAGATTGAACTTGATGAAAAATAAAATGAAAATACAAAATACAGCATAAGAAAGAACAAAGAATTGGTAGATAAAACCAAACCTGCTGTGCAAGTATTATGCTGCCCTCGCATTTACCCAAAGATGCAGAAAGCATTGGAAAGGAATAATTTCTCAGTTGAACAACCAGTGAACCTGTATTTATGGAAACATTCCTTCCCATCAATCTAGAGAAAGGTATTCCGATCTCAGGACTAACACTGTCAAGCTTTCTAATCATGTCAATCATGCCAGCATTGCCACCTTCAATCTTTGTCAATGTTACATCCAAATTTGAAGCACGAAGAGACAAAAGGGAGCTTCTGCTCACACTTGGCTTAAAACCAGCCTGGAAACCCTTCCGACAAGCTCCAGACCCTTCACAATTAACTATCTTTTGGCAAGCCTTGTAATAGGATCGAAAAGATTGTTCATGAAGCTTTTCCCGCAATCTTCTAATGGCCACATGATCAGATAAATCTATCCCTGCGTCTTCAAGATGTTTTTCCTGCTTTTGGTTATGACATTCTTTGAGGTCAGGAATACCAGAACAGCTGGAGCCATCTTTTAAAGCCTCATCTAGAAGCCTTAACCGTACAGAAAGTTCACAGACTTCATTTTTCATGAGTCGGTAATGTTCATCAAGCCAACCTTGAATTGGCTCCTCTTCAATTTCAGCAATAATCTCACGGATACTAAACTTAACAGCACCAACTTTTAGCAATCCACTATTTGAACGCTTTGATTTCTTTTTGCTTGAGAGGGGTAATGATTGTTTTTTAGCAGCCATAACTAGCTTCAAGCCTCGGAGCATATCTTCAACGGCATCCTCTATTGCACGTAATTGTAACCTATGGGGCAAAATAATACAAATATCAGAACCTTGGACAATGCAATCCCATGTAATAGAAGACTTGCTTTCCGAATCAAAAGAGCGACTTGATGCAAGACTGTCAGGAGAAGTGGGGATGCGGGAAATTTGTAGTCGATTACTTTTCAAAACTGTTGCATCATTAAAACTAATTTTGAGATATTCAAGTAATATCCCAATTTTAGCATCCTCTGAGAATATTGACTGAACTTGCACCAAACACTCAACACCATCAGCAAGGCCAGCAGACAGATTTAAATGCTCTATGTCAACAGCAAGAACAAGCTCCTTAGGATATTGCTTTTCAGGTCGAACTGGATCTTGAAAATCACCTACTGCATTCTTTCTTGTTCCCCCACAGAGAAAGTCTTCCCCAATGTTAAAAGTATCCCTGATGTAAGCACGACTCAGATTCTTCTGCTCCTCTAATAAAGATTCTAAACGGAACATAATTTCAAGTAAAACAAGATGTACATCAGGTTCCCATCGGATAGTAACATCAGTAGCACTAACAAGAGAGCAACCAGTAACCCCATTCATATTAGTGCCTTGGTAAACAACCTTTCCATTTTGCAAAGCCATCAACGTCACATCAGCAAATCTTTTCTCTTTAGATAACTCCTGGTAAATAACTCTCCCTCGCTCTAGTTCCACCTGTGTAGCATTCTTGTCTCTGTTGGTGCACAAGGAAAAATGAAAGAAATCTAATGATGTGATATATTTTAACAATCCTTCACAGCCACAACCTGTAGATTTTACATTAGCCATACGTGGCTTTCCCTTTTCCATTTCAGTGATAGTCATTTCACCACCTTGACTGCCAAAATTTACTCGTTTCGGATCTAGAATGGTGGTATTTTCTATACTGAGGTCCCCAAAGAATTTCACAGAGAACCTCTCAAGGTTGAGCCTAAAAACTTTTGTCCCTTTCGTTCCATGCTGACTCATACTACCCTTCTTCCGCTTTCCTTTGTTATTCATAGCAGACATACTCTTCAAGAGAGCTGAGAAATACATGAATGTAGATACAACTGATTGAACCCTCTCTAAGGACAAGCATGCTACACTGCCACTTATTTCAACAGCAACCGTCAAGTTTCTTTGCTCAGTTTTATCATCTTCAGCTGATTCTGTTTCTCTAAGACCCCAGTCAAGACTGACACGAGATATATTGAGCAATGATGCTGAATTTGTTTCTACACCAAATAGACTTTCCTTTAAGCGTCCATGATCTTCATCGGTCATATGAAGTTGTAACTCACCTAATTCCATATGAACAGCAATTCCCTCACTTGTGATATTATTTACAAACAGGTGAGAGGACTGGGAACATCCCTGAATTGAAGAAAGTAAACAGAGAAAATAACCAACTTCAGCAATCAGTTCTATTGAAACCAAACATGTCTGCTAGCAAGATTGCTTATGAAATTCAGAGTCGAAAATGCTAACCTCGTTGTCTAGCATGACAAGCAAGCCACAAAGGTGTAGTCAACATAATACAAAATATAAAAAGATGGGAATAGGAAACAAAGAGTGGAAAAAACTGGACAAGGAATACATCATAAATGAAACAAACTCTAAAATTTCTTAAGGCAACAATATCTTCAAATGCACAACTAGAAGAAAAACATAATGCAACATGAGAAAAGTCATTAGGAAGATGAAACTCTGAACAAAGGAGGACTAGATATGGATTATGTATTTGAAATGGCAAGAAACAGAATTACAACATCGCTATCACCAGAAATGTTAACTTTTCAAAAATAACTTTTGCTTACCTTGATAAATCCAATGAACGTTATAGTCAATAAATTTATAGATATGGAAGAGGGGCAACATTCATTTAAAGATAGCTATTTTGCAGAAAGAATGCATTTTTCTTAATGTGCATCAGCCAGGAATGTATAAACATTTGGTTTACCTCATAAAACATAGTGCAGCAGTATTAAACTAACAGGTGAAAAGAAAACACAAAATCCCAATCACTGCTTTTCTGTCTATATCAACATCGTCATTTTTCCAACTAAGGCATAGGAGCAAAGCATATCTCCAAAAAGTGCTGATGAGATCATTCTAAGGAAATCCCTGAACAGTGAGGAGGGGGTGCAGCAACATTGCTCCACTCCTACATCACTGCTGGAACTCTTTGAGTGCTTAGCACTCCTATATAACTGCTGAAACTCTCCCAGAGTGCTTCCTTTGCTGTGATTTTAGGGCTGACCTGTTCTTATATACTGTGCAGTGTGCACCACCGCTCTCCACTCGATTGGGAATCCCATTCCCATCAATCTTTCATATAATTTTTATTAAGGTACTGTGCCAAAAGTCTATTTGCAATCTACAAAATAGCACCATAACTCCTCATCCTTGGAGTTCCATATCTTCTATATTACATGCCTTAAGGCGAGGCAGTAGTCAACGGTGTAAAGATTTATATTAATTCCAGAGTCAAGAACATACTAATGTTACGTCAGCCTTTATATTGCTTCTATAGCTTGATGACAATAGTTTAGGAAACCATTAATAGCCAAAATCAGAATGTAATTGTGTAACTTTGGTGTTATGGTAGCTGACAGTCCCCTTTGGGATTCGCATGTCAACTGACTGCTGAAGAAGTGTGCACATTTAGTTAACCTAAGACCATGCATATCAAGCTTGTGCCCACAAAAATGTTTCTAACTCAAAAAGCATGGTGGGAGGCTCACAACCAGTAGTGAGGCAAGTGTGGTGAGTCCATCACTTCATGAGAACAGTTCATAAAGGCAATGCACAATTATCGAGTCTGTGCCCTGTCAACAACTGAGCCTGTCATGAACAATTAGTTGACGAATTAACAGGCGAGTTCATTGCCCTCATGGTCCATTTGTTCATCAGAGAAAAGAAGACAAATCTTCTACTGAGTGCCAACGTGTAATACATAAGTACATCAACCAGAAGCTGGAGTTCTCCAATGTTGAGGCACTTGCAGAAGCACAAATAATCATGCAAAAAATTAAACAGAAGCACAAATCCAAGCAATCAATGCAACAAACAATGCAATGCCACTAACCATAACGACAGGCCCAAGAAGTCAGCATGTCACGATCTATATAACATTGTATAGTCTTACAATTCCTCCATGCCAATAGTGGAAGGCCACATTAATAAGCACCACTTAAAAAAAAAAGGATACATGGGTGGTTCATCACACATAGGCCATCCACCACCATAATTATAATTCTCATCTTCACAATCCTACTTTGGCACAAGACATACATTCTCTTGCCCATAATTGCAACAAAGGTAAGAAAAGCACCTCCTCTAAACCCAAATATCCCAACATTGTTGTTCTTGCAATTCACACAGGCTCAATTATATCAAGCAAAGATGAACTGGAGGAAGAAAGAGAGCATTGGTTCCACAACCAGATAAGAGAACATCAACAACATCTTCACTTTATTGTCAATAATAGGGTTTCGAAGAATCTAGCTTTCCTGGCCACTATATAACAAATCAAACTAACCACCCAACCCACACATAGCCCTACAACATCGAAAGGCTCAAGTCTGAGAAGGAGATCGGAGTTACCAAGCAATGCACATTACAGTACACAATCTATACCTTGAAAGATGAGGTAATGTGTGATGTCAACGCCTTAAAAATATTTGTGATTTGTTGTTGGGTCAATTGTTATGTATTAAAAATTCATAACTAAATATATATATTAAAATAATAATTATTACAATAATAAATTAATACATAAATATGAATTAACAAATTATTAAATAAATTAAATTAGGGTAAAACTACTTGATTATATTGAACAGACATCAGTACCAAGGGACATGTCTTTTTGGCTCATGGCCAGTCAACTCCTATAAAAGGAGTACTGCCATAGCCGTGTAAAATCATCCATTAATTGAATAAGAATTTATATATATGATTATATTATCAAATGTCTCTGAGCATATTGACAAAGAGTGAACAATTAACTTGTTCCAGTGGTATCAGAGCTCAAGTCCTCACTGTTCCACTGCCCACAATCATCAACTCCTCGCTGTTCCGCTGCCATCTGCAATCCTCGCTGTTCCGCTGCCATCTGCAATCCTCGCTCTTCCTTGCCATCCACGACTGTCATTGTTCTACCATTCTCCGCGGTGAATTCTCTGTCCGGATCACTGTTCTCCCCTGTCCGCATTCTGTCCACTGTCATTACGGTATGCTGTCCGCTGCCCGCCCTGTCCGCACCCCTTCTGTCCTGTTCCATTCCGCTGACTTAATTCAGTCCCTGCTGACAGTCCCAACAACAAGTCCATGCTGATTTTTAATGCAGGTCACCCAAACGGTGTGACTGCCCGATACGGTGGAGTGACAAGTCGTGGTACGATCTAATACGGCGGGTAGGGTATACGGTGTGACACAGTGTTATAACGTTGTGATAGCTGTTATAACGTTAATCAAAGATTCAAAATATTTATATATACATATGGGGGTGGATAGTTATAACAATTAATAAAACTAAAATAAAAAGAAAAAAACAAAAACAAAACAAAATTGGGTCTACAAGGAAGAAGAAGAACAAAATGGGAAGCAGTAATAAGGACGATAATTCGAAGATATTTCGAGAAGAACTCGACAGAGTGCGCTGGCGCCTTGACAAGGTCGAAAGGAAGCAAGATGATTTCGGGGTTCGCCGAGACGAAATGGCAAAGAATGTCAAAGCAATAAGGAGCATGATGAGCCAGTCCATGGGAGGAGCCAACCTACCTTTTAATCCTTCAAAGACGCAAAGTCCAAAAACTCCGGAGAGCGGAATTTTTTCAAATCATGAAATACAATCAATGCACAAAAAGCCACGAATACTGCATATAGAATTTGAAGGGACTCAGTACCATACAAAGTTCTCTGACAAAGATTACCTCAAAATTAAAAGCAAATTACCAATATACAATGGTAAGGACCATAAACGCGCCATTGTATGGGTAAAAAAGATGGACGCCATTTTCGGAGCAAATCCACCAATAGTTGAACAGGAGAAGGTCATGACCGCATCCAACTACCTGGAAGCAAAACTATATGATTAGTTCCAATGGTGGTCTATGTTGATTTGTAATAGCATTGGATGTGCTCTAAGCCTCAAATTTTGCAGGGAGGTTTGGGCACATGCATTCTAAAGAACCTAGAGGGAGTTTTCAAAAATTCCACCCATAAGTGATTTTATTGAAATAATTAATATTTTTAAAGGGGTACCTAAGTCTAAAATTACGAAAATTTAAAATATTAAAGGGTATTAATCTAATCAGGTGTGAAACTTCTAAAAAAAGACACAGATCAAGCCAAAACGATCTGAGCCTTTGATTATGATTTAATCTAGGCCGTTGGTTGTCCAACAGGAAGATATAAGAAGGGACTTGAGGGTCATTTGGGAAACACACTAAGAGATCAAGGAAATCGATTTTTCTGAAGTGAGAAGTTCTCAGGAGGAAAATCGATTGAGGAGATTTCTTGCAGCAGAGGGGCAGTGAGAATTCAGAAGAAGGAATTTCTGGAGAGTACGAGGTAGAGAGAGGACCAAAAGACGTCCAGAGGAAGGCTAATGCTAGCCCACGCAGAGGCAGCGCAGTCCTTGACGTGAAGTCAAGTTTCTTGCAAAGGGAAGTCGAAATTCAGTTGTCGAAAGTTGAGGTGTGAGTTCGAGAGGCAGAAGGTCGATTACTCAACCAGCAGAGGGTCTAGAGAAGAGACAGTGTAATACCCAGGAGGGGTAATGCAAAAACTGCCAAGAGTGACGCAATTCTGTGCAGAGGCCACGCAGAGGGTGACGCAGAGCCTCCAAATCAGTAGCATCAGTCACTAATTTTCCAATGACATGGTGAGAACATTTTACCAATCTTTTGTTCAATATTCTTTCTGTATCGGATTGCTAGTTAAGCATCCTAGAATTGTACTCAAAATTTCTCCTGCATAATAATAAAACCCTCAGAATTGTTGCACCGGTTTTCCTGCATTGGGTTTTTCTGAGGACTATTGTCCAAAGTAACAGTGTCCTATGTGTTTCTATTTTCCTTGCTCAGTACCTATGTTTCAAAATCATAATTAATTTGGTGTAGGCTACTTCAGTAATTTACTTCAATGTTTCAAGACGAAACCTGAAATAAGCTTGTAATGTAATTTACAATCTAGGTGAAGTAGATTTTGTTGGTTGCAGTAGGATTCCCGAGATTGTTAGATCTAGGAATTTTCAGTCTAACAAATGTTCAGCTCGCTCGTTCAATTGTCAAAATTTCAAAAACGCCTTGTTAAAACGATTTCACGACAAAGAAGAGGATGATGTTTACGAAAGATTCGTTCACCTCAATCAGAAAGGATCGATAATTGAATACACTCATGAATGGGAAGTATTAGCGATAAGGCAAAGGGGATTCTCAGACGAAGAACTATAAAAAATGTATCCTTGCGGCCTTAAGGATTACATTTGGGAAGAATTAAAGTTATCTAAACCCCAAATCATTGAAGATGACAGTCACGCATCCATCATTATTGAACGGAAATATAAACTCCATAAAGCACCATATGCCAATAACAAAAAATCAAACAGCGACTCCAAGGGTAAGTCAAGTAAACCACCTTTAGAAACATCAGTAAGTATGTTCCACCACCAATGCGCAATGGAAGAAAACAACAGTCTAATGTTGAAAGAAAAAGGCATGGCAAGTGTTGGACATGCAGAGACAAGTATTCCCCAGGACACAAATGCATGATGCAAAATCTATACAACTGCGAAGTAGAACAAGAAGAAGAATCTTCAGAAGATAGCTCCGATGAAGAGAACAATGAACAAAATGAGAACCCTAATCTAAACTTAGAAGAAGATATGCCACGAATTTCTCTTGTAACTCCAGACTTCTCCAAATTGTTCGTAATTGAATGTGATGCTTCAAGGTTCAGAATTGGAGCAGTATTGATGCAAGACAACCACCCTATAACATTCGAGAGTAGGAAACTTAACAAACGAGAAGGCTTGAAATCAACTTACCAAAAGGAGATGCTTTCCATCATACATGCCTTAAATAAGTGGCGACAGTACCTGCTCATAAGTAAGTTCTCAAACCAAATGGATCAGAATAGTCTTCAATTTCTACTTGAACAAAAAACATTGTCAACAGAGCAGCAAAAGTGGATGGAGAAACTTTCAACGTTTGACTTGGAAATACTGCACAAAAAGGGGAGAAAAAATGTTGTAGTTGATGCACTCACACGTAAGGATGAAGACAACATAATATGTGTCGCCTTGTTAGTTGTTCCTGAGTGGTTAGACGAAATACAAGCCGAGTATGCCTAGGATTTGGATTGTGGTTATATGATTGAAAACATCAGTCAATATGTCAATTTTGAGTGGAAAAATGGCATATTATGGTACAAAGGTAGGATTTACCTAACCCCAACACCCAAATTCAGATTGAAAATTCTAAGGGAATCTCACAGTTCTCTTGCAGTCAAGCATGTAGGATTCTTCAAAACCTACTAGAACATTCGACAATCGTTCTATTTGAAGGGTATGAGTAAGGAAGTCCAAAAATATGTTGTGGAATGTGATGTTTGTCAGAGGAATAAGAATGAAAGGATACAACCCCTAGGACTATCGATGTCTGACGATAAGGACAAGATATTTGTCGTAGTCGACACAGTCACTAAATATGCCCATTTCATGGCAATAAGAAAAACAAACACAACTAAGCAAATTGTGGATGTGTTTTGCAAAAACATTTACAAACTACATGGGTTTCCAAAGGTCATTGTCAGTAATAGAGACGCAAAATTTGAAGGCAATTTTTGAAAGGATTTCTGCCACCAAGCAAGAATATCTCTCAACATGGGTTCGGCTTATCACCCCCACACAGATGGTCAAACTAAAGTTATAAAAAAAATGTTTGGAAACATATCTCCGTTGTTTCACCACTGCCAAACAAAATAAATAGTCTCAGTGGCTACACCTGGCAGAATGGTGGTATAATACCACCTACCACATGTCGGCTAAAATGACACCTTTCCAAGCCCTTTATGGCTATGAACCATCGAGATGGAAGGATTTTGCATTATTCAATTCTATGGTACAAGTAGTAAAAGACCACTTAGAAAAAAGCCAAAGAATTATTAACTTGCTAAAAGAAAATCAAATAGTGGCGCGTAATAGAATGAAACAACAAGTCGATCAGCATCGCACAGAAAGAGAGTTTAAAGAAGGAGATTGGGTCTTTGTTAGGCTTCAACCCTATAAGCAATTATCGTTAAAACAACAAGGGAAAAATAAGTTATCGCCTAAATATTATGGCCCGTACCAAATAATTAAAAAAATAAGTAGCGTGGCTAAAGCTACCACACAACTGTCGAATCCACAACACATTCCATGTATCAAGTCTCAAAAAAGTACTGAAGCAAAATCAAATAGCTCAAACAAAGATACCTGACACTGATGAAGAAGGAAGAACCATCTTGGAACCTGAAGATATACTCGCTACTAGAGAGAAGGTATTACGGTCCAAGACTATTAAGGAGTACCTCATCAAATGGAAGAAACTACCAGAGGAGGACTCGTCATGGGATACGGAGTGTTTCCTTTAGCAATACCCGGCGTTACCCATGCTTTGAGGACAAAGCATCTTTAAGGGGATGGCAATGTTATCAAATAAAAATTCATAACTAAATATCCATATATATATTAAAATAATAATTTTTAGAATAATAAACAAATACATAAATATGAATTAATAAATTATTAAATAAATTAAATTAGGGTAAAACTACTTGATTAACATTGAACAGACATCAGTCCCAAGGGACGTGTCTTTTTGGCTTGTGGCCAGTCAACTCCTATAAAAGGAGCACCGCCATAGTCATGTAATATCATCCATTAATTGAATAAGAGTTTATATATATGATTATATTATCAAATGTCTCTGAGCATATTGACAAAGAGTGAACGATTAACTTGTTCCATCAATCTTACATGTGGGACAATGCAAAGTTTATGAGTTGGGACCTCTAGCATTATCCTCGAGAATAAGGGAAAAATGTGTTCTACTCTGAATGTAAAACCTAAACTAAATTTTTTGGTTTGCAACTAAACAATATCAAAAATTAATTCAACATACACACAAAAAATTCTTCATCATCTATGCGTCTAGCCCGCATGTAAAAAAACGTCATGCATGACCATGCATCATTCATAGCTCATGCAATGCAATAAAAATAGTTGCAAGCATTTATGGAGGAAATACAAACATCCTTAAAGACCATTACGAAGTTGCACTCCATTGTCAAGTCAAGCATAATATGACCTTATCACTAGGGAATCATAACGCCACTAATCATCGGTTTCTCAGGTAGAGTCACTTGACAATGATTGGATTCTACAACAATTATAAGAGATCCTAAAGAAAGGACACATCCAATTGAGCACCTCACCATAGGGCCACCCGTATGTGCTTGTGCCAAAAAAAACAACCATGGCACATGTAAATTGACTATCACAACATCAATAAAATGAAAACAAAGAATTGATACCCAAATCCTCAAATTGATACTCTTTATAAGAAATAAAAATAATTTCCAAAATCAGTCTCAAGTCTAGCTACTACCGAGTCTCAATAAACCATCAAGATTGTTGGAAATAGTCCCAAGGAGAGATGTTAATAGGCATTTATCCCTTTTAGCCTAGTAGACACATTAATAACTTTTGTTTTGGTGACATTTACAAGTTAAATTAATGCCATGGGTGGAAAAGGTACTTAGAAGTGTTGTACCATGTATTTTTTCTAATATTAAAGTCACTTGTACTTTGTAAAGTGTCTTTAAGGGTAAAGTACATAGTGCACTTTTCTAATATTAAAGTGAGGTGAAAAATCACTTTATGAGAAAAATAGAAAAAAAGTACAAAACTTGAAAAAGGTGCTAGGAGGCAATTAAATAATGGGGCCAATGTGTGAGGGGGGTCAATTGAGAGAGTTAATCTCAACCACACATCTTGAGATTTGGAGATTAAATCTCATCCATTGGATCATAGGTTTAGGGATTCAATTTTTTCCAAGGAGATAAAAGAGGAAAAAGGAGGCTCATTCTTCACTTCACATGAGAGAGCATGAAGAGAAAAGACAAGAGAAAACTTCAAGAAGAGAAGAGGAAATTGCAGCAAGGAGGATCGAATTGCTAGGAGAGGGACAGTCACCCAACAGCACGAAATTCAAGGAAGAGGGCAGTTACAGCAGGCACATCAATCAAGGCAAGGGAGCACGAATTTCGAGGGTTGTAGCACAAATTTTGAGGGACTATTCGGCACAAATTTCGAGGACGTTAATTGATCAATACAAGAATGCATGCTTCCATGATTATTTTTGCAGTGGACCTGACAACACAAATGGGAATAATGATGATGGGTTGCAAGGGAGGGAGGTAGGAAAACAAGAGACCCATATGCCATAGAAAGGAACCATGGAAGAAGGAAAAGACACCACCCGCGAGGATTGGATTTGATCCTCCAATCAGGAGATGGAAATGTCAATGACCAAGTATATGAATCTTTGATTAAGAACTATCTTGGACCTATCATCCTTAAGGTAAGGAGAGATAGACTTGAACATGTTTAGGATAATACTATTTTGGTCATTGGTAAAACAAGAAGTGGACTCATCATTGTATTTGGGGAAGAACCATGATTCCTAGTTCTTCATAAGGGTAAGCGGCTCTTCATCAAGGCTAGGGGAATGAACATCATCACAAACATCTATTTCCAGGGTAGGGGAGGAACGCTCAAACATGAAGAAAAACCCTTTATAGGTGGCATGGCCTAGGGAAGCATCTTCCTCAATTTCTTCTATTCTAGTCATCAAAATTACCCACAATCTTGGAAGGCTCTTCTTTGATTGAATCATCTTGGAACAAAAATAAGAGACCTTTCCAACAACTACGAAAGGCTTCATATGGACCAACATTGTTATTCAGAAGGGGTGGAGCATTTTCTTCTTCACTGAGGTCATTCTTATGGACTTGAGAAACCATGGGGTCTTGAGTTCTATAATCATATCCAATACCCCAATGAACAACACAAAAGTCACTCATAAATTATTCATTTATTTGACTATCATGATCTTCCTCGGAATCCTCCCATTCTTCACCATATATTTGGTGTTGGTTAGAATGCCATTCATTCTCTTCTTTAGACATGGAGGACTTTTCCTCCTTCATTCATTCTCGAAGAATGATCTCCAAGGTATTTACTACATGATTTTGATAAAATGCCTCAAGAAGAAGGTCATTGGTAGGACTCTCTTTATATTCACTCTTCGTGTTACAGAGCCTTTCCGATTGCTCACAATAGTGGGAGAAAAACTCTTGGGAGTTATATGTGGCTATCAGTTTCCTACATGACTTTTCATACTCCATCATCCATTCTTACAATGTCTAAGGGCTCTCGGGTTTGAGATCTTCCTCATTATCCTTAGATGACATGCTTTTCAATTCATGAGGCTCTCCTTTGGCACCATCCTTAAAGTATGCATCAACAAGACACTCTTCCTCAAGCATAAAACCATATTCAATAACTTCCTCCTTTGAAAGGGCCACATCCAACATTTGGCATATATCTTCATGAGATTGGAAACCCGACCCTGCATGTAACAAGAAGTGTGTAGTCAACATTGGAGGAGAAAGAATGCTTTTAGGTTCATGTGACTCCAGCCAATCAATATTTGGGGCAATGGATAGGACATATAATTCCATTTGGTCACAAGGTTGAGTTATATTTTGCTTTGAAAGCCAAATGTACCTTATAAACCTTACGATGTGATTGACTACAGAATGTGGATCCCTATCGAACATTGGCATATTCTTCATGCATTCTGATGAGGGATACTGCAGGATCCCATTCACTTTTATGGCAGGAATATATGTCGTCAACATGTTGTTGGGTCCTTAATGACATGGGAGTCGCCAAAGTGAATGAAATTTCCTTGACAAATGCTTGCTTCACCCTACAAGCATTGACTTTAGAGATCAATGAAGAACTAGGGCTTCGTTCTTCCAATGGAGTCGCCAATAATGATATGTCAGTATGTCGTATGGGGAACAAAACACATGTTTCATGTCCCCAACAACAACACCAAAATGTTACTACTCAAACTAACAGGAGGCCTAAAAGGAACTCCTAAAGGGACAATTGCTAGGTCAAGGGAAACAATGGAGCCTTAGCCCACTATCACCCCAGCTAAGACTCTCTACTCTTTACAGACTTTCACCAATGGGAGGAGACCTGGTATATGGAATTCACTTATGAAGGATGAATCAACAAATGGATGTGAAGTGACCTTAATGATCATTTTCCTAGAAGAGGGTCAAAAATGGAGCTTACTTGCTCTTCAAGCAAAGTACAAAGATTTCTACGATAAGGACGTGAGGATTTAAGGGTTAGGTTAGAAGAATATGCCTTGTAAAGGAGTCTCCCAATCCCTAAAATCCTTATTGAACTTGGCTTCCCAAATGGTTCTTGAAGAATTGACTTTTCAAAGGTATGGGACCACACAGGACCAAGTGGACTCAGCCTAGGTTAAGGAGAGAGAATCTAGAAACCAACGATGATATGAACCCAGCCAAGGAAGGGGAAAGGATCAAAGTAAGAATTTCTACTTAAAGGTGTCAAATTGATCCTATGAGGTGGGAACCTAGAAAATAACAGGGCAAAGTTTGATCTCAGAGCTAGGGGTTGGGATATCTCACAACTCCACTGTTGGAATGGCTTCAAATTTGGAGGATGCCTTGAGAACACACCAACGCAATAGAGGCTAGGAGATCGAACTTTTTCTATGGCTATTTTGTCGAGAAAGAGATGCCCTAGGTGACCCAACTTGGCTATACCTAAAAGAGAAAGGGAAAAGGTAGAGAAAAATGTTCTTTGAGTGATCACCTATTGGTAGGCCAGTGCCTAATCCCTTGGGGAGACTGGAGTCTAAGAGAATGATGAGAAAGGACTTTGTATTTCAGTCAAGGAGGCCTTAAGGATTACTTTGCTCAGCCTTTAGGGCAAGAAGAAGTGACCTCAAAGCTTTTATACTTCACTTTGCAAAGAGAGATGGCTTATCAAGATAAATTCACTATTAGAATTACCCCTAGGAGATTTCATTCACATACATGGCCCATACATTAAGAGATGTTATATAGAAACAATAATTCCACAATTTCGCAATTATGCAATGCAACAATTAGCCCTAGTATAGCGAAAATCCCATTCAATGCATACGACAAAAGTAAAACCAGAATGGCATTAAATGTGTGTACCTACATGTAATAGAACATATCCAACCATTAACAATTTGAAAATAAAGAAGGTCCAAGATAAGATACTCCAATCCAAACATCAAAATTCATCCATGCTCCAATTCATCCTCCAAGAAAATGTGTGAAATTCTCAAGAGAGAAGAATAATCCCTTCCAAAATGATGATACAAATGAATTCATGTCTCTCCTATTTATACACTCATTAGGAGTTTGAAATACCTAATTTGAGCCTACAATAGCCCATCAACTAAAATAATGTGCAAATAACTATCTATTGGTGACAAGCCCACCAAACTAGCTCATAAGTAAAATAATAAGCCTCCCAAGAGGTCGACTGATCAATAATGCATGTCGTTGGGCTCCCTAAGAGGCCTGATGAAGTTTATAAGTGCTTAAATGATGCGTTGGACTTCCAAAAGTAATCGACAAGGGGTTGGCCCCTTGTTCTCCACATAATAAACCTGTGGTGCTCCCAATGGTTGTAAGGACACACAAGTGACCTCATGGGTCTCCAAGTAAGTCGAAGATGCTTGCAAACCATCTGTAAGGGCTCAGATGATGATGTAAGTGATGCCACATCAACATACAAGTCCTGGGTCATTTGTTAAGTGCATGGTAAATCTTTGGTGTTGTCTAGGCAAAGGTGAACTAGGTGCATCTTCCTCGTCCAGTGGGTGAATCTTAAGCAATCTCTTAACATCTATGGGGATCCATGGAGTGTTGTCTACTGATGTGGAGGCCCATGGCTCTCAACAAACACCCTACATGTGCCAATGTAGCCCTCTCTAAGAGGCCTGATGAAGTCTGTAAGTGCAAAAATGATGAGCTAGATCTCCAAAAGTATGGACAAGGGGTTGGCCCCTTATTCCCCACATAATAAACCTGTGGTGCTCCCAATGGTTGTGAGTGCACACAAGTGACCTCATGGATCTCCCAGTAAGTCGAAGATGCTTGTAGACCATCTGTAAGAGCTCAGATGATGATGTAAGTGATGCCACATCAATATACAAGTCTTGGGTCATTTGTTAAGTGCATGGTAAATCTTTGGGGTTCTCTAGGCAAAGGTGAACTAAGTGCATCTTCCTCGTCCAGTGGGTGAATCTTAAGCAACCTTTGAACATCTATGGGGATCCATGGAGTGTTGTTTACTGATGTAGAGGCCCATGGCTCTCAACACACACCCTGCATGTGCCAATGTAGTCCTCTAGAGGGTTAGGACCCCGTATAGGGAGACCAAACCCAAGATGGAGACCACCTGCAATCCCACATAAGATCCAATGTGTCCCCTAGCCTTCCAGTACAAGAAGTCATCAAGGAAATCAAGTAAAAGAACTTATAAATCGTGGACCACAAGTGGGGACTTCATAATGGCATGTCCTTCCATAATGGGCTTTAGCATGTGCTAATGCCTCCAAGCTCCAAATGGGGTAACCAAGTATCCCATTAGGTGGTTTCTACTTCTAAAGGGGATAATATGTCTAAGGTACATCCTTTAAAAGGTGTTGGCATGTGATAAAGAGATGGATGGAGTAGGGAATGAAAAGGGTTAGTCCTAGGCCACATGCTGGGGTACAAGGGTAGCTAGTAAAAGGGAAGCCCACACGGGACTAGAATCCAAGGTTAATATCCAAAGGGGTCTAAGGGACAAAAGCACAAACCTAGCCCATTCTTTCACTCAAATCCCCCCATTAATCCATGCCCAAAAGTGTCCATGATAAGAAAACTACAATACTCAATTACCAAATGAGAAAGCATACCTTTAGGTTTGGGAGGCCCACTTTCAAACATACGATCATGATAGGTGGATGAAGGACCACATGGTTGGCTCAAGTGGTGGAGAACTGGCACAATGAGCTAGTTGGTCGCTACAAGGGGTTGTTGGCTACCGGCTGAGGACCATTTGGAGAACATTTTTATCCTAGGGATATCACCCACAAAATGGTGGGTAACAAGTTGTAGCACAAACTTCGAGGAACTATTTAGTGCGAATTTCAATGAGGGCTTTGCTGCTGTCATGCCCGAAATTCAAGGAACAGATTTCAAGACATCTAATATATCTATGTAGGTATTGGTGTCCTTTTTATGGTAATTGTTGTTGATTTATTCTTCATTAGAGTTTATATTCTTGATCCTTCATGTTTTTTTAAGTATTTTATCATCCTATTCGTTCTTAACTCCTTTTAGTATTTTTGTTATTTGTTCAATGGGCCTTAGCCCCATATTTTATAGTTAACTATGTTTTATTTATTGATTACTTTTCTTTGAATCTATATATATAATATATATATTGTCTATTTATTTATTTCTTTTGACTTGTGTATGTTTTGTTTTATTTATTTTCCATTAATATTTTTATTTTAGTATATTTTATTTCCATTATTATTTTTATTTATTAATGATCTTGTCTCGATTAGGATCTTGACTCCTTTTTCTAATTTTTTACTTCCCCCTTGTTTGGATTTTGACTTTGATTTTTTTTTCGATTATTTCACAGTGATAGAATTTTTTTTAAATAATATTTGATTTTAATAAATTAATTTAAATATTATTTTTCAAAAACTAGCCATCTAATATAGTTTGTTACTTATTAATATTTTTTTTAGTAAATTAAATCATAATTTAAATATTATTTTTTCGAAAACTAGTCATTTACTATAGCCATTACTAATAATATTTGTTTTTAATATATTAATAAATTAATATCATAATTTAAATATTATTGTTCAAATATAGTCGTTACTTGATATTATGGCCTCTACATTGCTCAGGTCTACATCTTCATCTGGTCCTAATGATGAACCACACTTGTTGGTTCGAAATGCGTTGGCCAAAAATTTCTCTTATGTGATTTCTACTAAAAGCCTTTTCTTAATACATCAACCTCTGTCAGCACGTTTTTTGAGGCAGCAGACAGGCACGTTTTTCGAGACAAGCTATCTCACTTTCAATGCAGAAATTGATGCAGCTGCAGCATAGACTTCGAAGCAAAATTTTGAAGTGAGAAAGCGCAGAAAAATTTTGGGCAATAGATTTTGTGAAAATCTAAAAAAAAAAATTAGTGGGCACAATTTTCCACATTTGCATTTAATGCTCCAATTGCTAAGGGAGATAAATATTGTGATTATTTTATGTACTTAAACTAATTTTCTCAAGCAATAAAATCCTCCTTTGAAGATCGGCTTTCCCCAAGAGGCTGTGGGGTTTTTCCGGGTTCGCCTTGACCAAAAACTAGTCTCACGTGTAAATGCTTACAAAAATTATGTGTTAATTTTCAGCGGATAGGAAAGTGAAAAATAGTATAAGTACTCTTTGAATGTGTACAATTAATGCATACTAAAATTTATATCAGCATGACAAAACATGTGGGTTGAGCTTAAACTGTTGATTTGGGTTAAACTGTTGATTTGGGGTAGCATCGAATGTGCTCTAGCCATGAAATTTGGTTGAGAGGCTAAGGCACATGAGATCTCCAATACCCAGAAAGGGTTTGAGCAGATTCTAAACAGTTTGGGAGATTAAAATAATTAATATTTTTAATGGAGTCCCTAAGTCTAAACTTACAGAAAATAAATTATTAATGTGAATTAATATAAAACTGTGTTAAAATGGTCCAAAAGTCATGGATCAAGCCAGATCTAATCTTAGCCGTTGATAAGGGACTTAATCTCGGTCATTGATCTATCAACGAGAAAAGTATAAGAGAAGGCTTGAGGGTCACTTGGAGAACACACCAAGAGATCAAAATTTCGACTTTCTGGGGCTGAGTTTGCTAGGAAAGTTGAGAGAGTGATGTGGAGTTGCAGCTGAGGGGCAGTGAATACAGAAGTAGAGAGGTAGAATAGTGCCGGAAAGATCAGTGCAACAACTGGGAAAGTTGACGTAGAGGGCAAAAGCCGAAACTGTTGGGAACTGCCAGAACAGCCGAGAAAGCTGACACGGAGGGCAGAAGTCGGAACTGTCGGGAACAGTCAGAACTGCCGGGAACAGTCGGAACTGCCGGGAACTGCTGGAACAGTCGGGAAAGCTGACGCAAAGGGTAGAAGCCAGAACTGTCGGGAACAGCCGGAACTGTCGAGAAAGCTGACGCAGAGGACAGAAGTCGGAACTGCCGGGAAAGCTGATGCAGAGGGCAGAAGAGGCTGACGCAGTCCCTAGATGTTGACGCTGGGGTTTTTCGTGGGGCAAATTGGAGCTGAGGAGTTGCCAGAGTGTTTATCCATCGTTTCAGCGGGAGCAACTGTCTCCGAAGGAGAGGTACTACTGCCGAGATTTTTCTCTGATGGGTGAACCGGATTTGGCACCCAGATTGTATTCTCAAACTGCTTAATAAATCAAACCCTCAGATAGTTGCACCGGTTTTCCTGCATTGGGTTTTTCCGGGGACATTAGTCCAAAAATAACGATGTCATTTGCAGTGTTGTTAAAATCGCGATATTATCGTATAATAGTGATATTTTCAACAAAAAGATAAAATCGCGCTTAGTACTCGGAAATATTTTTTTTGCCCAATATTTTAGAAAAAATCATGGTAACAGTTTTTTTTTTTTTTAGGAGGTGACCCAAGCTACCCCTGTCACACATAGAGGACGTGCTCTACCTCCTGTAGCTCCTAGTTCTTCAGCTTCTAGAGCACAGCAGACTCCATAGTCTACTGCGGCCTGCCAACTCCACCAACATCTACATCTAGAGAGGCAAAGGAAATCAGTGGTATTAGACTTTAGTTATTTGGTTCATTTCATTGTATATGACATTATTGCTCATGATATGAGATACATTATTATATTTTTTGTTGATATTTTGATGTTGAGTTGGGACTCAGGAGTCAAGACTTACTATTCAGGACATGATTCACTGTTATGTGCGATTTTAGCACTAGAAATGATATTAAACATCTTATATATTAGTTCTTTTATCATACCTATGTATCAATGTATTTATTTTATGTTGTAGATGGTTTAGATATTAAAAAAATTGAAAAAAATAAATATTTTGTACCAAACGATTTTTTCCCGATTATTACAATTTTTTCCAATTTTTTCCTCGCGTCGATATTATCCCGATAACGATTAGTGCAACATTGGGCATTTGTGTGCTTGTTTCTATTTCCTTCAGTTGATGATTTCTAGTGTGTTGAACATGTACTTGTGTTTATTTTCAGTATTTACATGGTAAATAACTTGTTAATTAATTAGAACAAGTAGGAAGGAATAAATCAGAAAGTACATGGAGGGTCTCTAACTGTTAGACTTAGAAACTTCAACATAAACAACACATGCAAACTTGTAAATTGGGTTAAGGGTGCAGATTATAATTTTTCTACAAAGATGGCATTCAAGGCAAAGTCAAATTGTACAAGTGATTGGTAACTAATTTGACTTAACCAATGCACCTTCAACTTTCAAGCGCCTAATGAACGATGTTCAACATCTACTTTTAGGTAGTTTTGCATTGTTTACCTTGACAATGTATTGACATTTAGAATTGCATAGGAAGAACACCTTGTTATTGCCCAAATTGTATATTAAAGTGATGAAAGCTCCAACCCACGCCATACAATAAGAGTGGAACCTCAATAGGCCCCCCCCCTAACCTCAACAACCTACCTTTAGACCAACTCTCCTCCAACTTCGAGGGGGACTCCCCTAAAGCTAAATGGTGTATAAACAATAGAGAGCAAGGTGAGATCACCAATAACCCCAGTGAATGAATTGGTTTTTTGAAAGATTTTTTTCCCGATTATTACTGATTTTTTCTTGATTATTACGATTTTTTCTGATTTTTTCCTCGCGTCGATATTATCCCGATAACTATTAGTGCAACATTGGTCATTTGTGTGCTTGTTTCTATTTCCTTCAGTTGATGATTTCTAGTGTGTTGAACATGTACTTGTGTTTATTTTTAGTATTTACATGGTAAATAACTCGTTAATTGATCAAAACAAGTAGGAAGGAATAAATCAGAAAGTACATGGAGGGTTTCTAACAGTTAGACTTAGAAACTTCAACATAAACAACACATGCAAACTTGTAAATTGGGTTAAGGGTGCAGATTATAATTTTTTTACAAAGATGGCATTCAAGGCAAAGTCAAATTGTACAAGTGATTGGTAACTAATTTGACCTAAACAATGCACCTTCAACTTTCAAGCGCCTAATGAACGATGTTCTACATCTACTTTTAGGTAGTTTTGCAATCTTGTTCTGATTAATTAACAAGTTATTTACCATGTAAATATTGAAAATAAACACACAACTACATGTTCAACACACTAGAAATCATCAACTGAAGGAAATAGAAACAAGCACACAAATGACCAATGTTGCACTAATCGTTATCGGGATAATATCGACGCAAGGAAAAAATCAGAAAAAAAACATAATCATCGGGAAAAAATTGGTAATAATCGGGAAAAAAATCTTTCAAAAAACCAATTCATTCGTTGGGGTTATTGGTGATCTCACCTTGCTCTCTATTGTTTATACACCATTCAGCTTTAGGGGAGTCCCCCTCGAAGCTGGAGGAGAGTTGGTCTAAAGGTAGGTTGTTGAGGTTAGTGGGGGACCTATTGAGGTTCCACTCTTATTGTATGGCGTGGGTTGGAGCTTTCATCACTTTAATATACAATTTGGGCAGTAACAAGGTGTTCTTCCTATGCCATTCTAAATGTCAATACATTGTCAAGGTAAACAATGCAAAACTACCTAAAAGTAGATGTGGAACATCGTTCATTAGGCGCTTGAAAGTTGAAGGTGCATGGGTCAAGTCAAATTAGTTACCAATCACTTGTACAATTTGACTTTGCCTTGAATTCCATCTTTGTAGAAAAATTATAATCTGCACCCTTAACCCAATTTACAAGTTTGCATGTGTTGTTTATGTTGAAGTTTCTAAGTCAAATTGTACAAGTGATTGGTAACTAATTTGACTTAACCAATGCACCTTCAACTTTCAAGCGCCTAATGAACAATTTTCTACATCTACTTTTAGGTAGTTTCGCATTGTTTACCTTGACAATGTATTGACATTTAGAATGGCATAGGAAGAACACCTTGTTACTACCCAAATTGTATATTAAAGTGATGAAAGCTCCAACCCACGCCATACAATAAGAGTGGAACCTCAATAGGTCCCCCACTAACCTCAACAACCTACCTTTAGACCAACTCTCCTCCAGCTTCGAGGGGGACTCCCCTAAAGCTGAATGGTGTATAAACAATAGAGAGCAAGGTGAGATCACCAATAACCCCAGCGAATGAATTGGTTTTTCGAAAGAAAAGGAAAATAGAGGCAGCGGAGGGATGTAAAGATCAATGTCGTAGCTCAAGGAAAATGGAGTGAAGTTAATTAAAGTAAAGCAACTTTATTAATGTCCAATTGATGACCACAAAAAGTAGGTCAATGAGACTGAAGAAGAGTACAGTTAGTAAGACTACAATGTGGGAATGCAAGTGCATCTCCTGAAAAAAATGCTAAAAATAGCATTTAAAGAGAGAGAAACCAATGGTAGCGCTATCGCAACACATATATAAGAGATCATGGTATAATACAAAATACTCAATAGTTTGTGGCATGATACAAGATAATAATCATTAATGGCCTACTAAAAAGAAATGAATAAGTGAGGTGGTAAGGTCTAGCAATAGAGCTAGAGATGTCAAGGGCTCCTGAGAAATGTTATTAGAACTAGACCACTCATCAATCCAATAGTCCCCTCGAACTAGGTACCAAACTGAAACTGGTAATAAAACAAGACCAAAAAGTGGTCAACCAAAAACACGTAAAATATTCAAATTTTAAAGAAAAACACATATATTCATGTGCATCCAAACCATTTATACACAAATAAGCAAAAGTTTTCATTTATAGAGCATGTAAGGGTGCACATAACCAAAATAACACCAAGTGCAATCCATCTCTGAACCAAAAATACATCAAAAAACAAGCCCTAGATGGCCTCTAGCATCCAAAAAAATCATGCTACAAGAAATACCTACATGTCAATTCAAGATTTTGTTTGAGTGGTGGGTACATTTTTAGTAGGATCATGAGAGGAGTTCACTAATCAATGCCACGAACATCAAGGTACATAGAGGGATTGGTTCTCTTGATTAAGTGTTAGTTTAATACCCTCATACATGACAAAATCCAATGGAAACATTGCAATTCCCCCAACCTTTAAAAACGATTAAATCTACTAGATTTTGAGTGGAATCTAAAATTCTACATTCTCCGCAAGAAATCCAATGAGTTTGGAACCAGTCTCAAACATCCTGAGTCAACTCATTGTAATGTTAAAAATTTAATGGTAATGTTAAAAATTTAAGTAAAAGGGCTATAGGCTTCAATATTAGGCACCTATTGTCGACCAATACACTGCTCCTAATTCTAATGACTGATGGCGAGGGAGGCATATTAGTTACAAGTTCACTATCAAAGTCCCTTGGGGCTAGCAGTGGATCTGATCATATGAACCTAGGTGGGGGGGTGTATGAGCGGAGGATATTCCTAGCATCAGAGGTCAACAAGAAGAAACTTTGAATAGGTCTTTGGCCTCTCCTATAGGACTAGGAGGTAGTCGGACATGTCAGGGACACCCTGCTCTAGAGTTGTCTAGACCATGACACACATCACTCTAGTGCTCATAGAACCTAAGAATGTTAAGACAAGAGAACATCAAGAAGGATGACCCTCCTTTAGTCGGTTTCCTAGAATGATGGATCGAGGAGGAGAAACTAGTGTCTAGGGATGGGTAGTTTTTAGGCCAATCAAGATAAATTGCAAGGTCAAAAACCCAATAGAGGGGATTCCCCAATGCGATTGCCCTCATCCCAAGGATTGGCTATGGCATGAAATAAGCCAAGCATTTACTAAGGGAACCCCCTCAATGGTCTACTTAACAAAGAGGCTCAACAAGTACTTCACACCAACAAAGGGGGCATGAAGACATATGTTTTTGACACACCCTTCCACATGACATTTGTCCCTCAATGGATAGATCACACTAAGGCTTGTGATGATCTTGAATCGTCCACAAATTTACCCTTTTAAAATACTATAGATGTAACTAAGAAAAATAAGCCTTCGAAGTCGAAACATGCATTACATAACAACACTGAAAAGCCAATGGGACCAAAAAAATTCATTAAGCCCCTGTGAGAAGAACACTCTCGGTATCCAACCATAGTTACAAATGATGAAGTCCTCCTTTTATATAAAGGAGGTAAGGACTTTCTTTACATTACAATAATATTTTTATGGAGCACCTTGAACCTACTCTACAAAGGGCAGGTCTAATAACTAAAAAATAAAAATAAACTATGTGGACAAAACCACAAGTACAATAAAGAGATAAGTGAACCCCCACAAAAGTGGGTTGATCCCCCAAAAGGACCTGCATGTTTCAATAATCTTCTTCAAATTTACTTATCCCTTTAAACCAAGTACCCATCATGTCTTTGAAAAGGTCTACTAGCAATTAAAATAATATATTTGGCTAGTTAAACAAATATATGTAAATATGGCCATAGTCATTGAAACATTATTCCCATGGTGCCAACCCATTTCAATACTCTCACAGAAAAGTGGCGCATGGCACAAACAACTAGGAGGTTATGTGGGTTGACTATCGCAACCGATCCAACTTCCTTGCATTTACCACACAATGACACCAATGAAAAAACACTTGTTTGCGGAGATTCAAAAGTTCTTTATACGTCTTTCAACCACAAACTTATGTTGTACACGTCTAACTGTAGCAATCTACACAAGTTCCTATATTGAGGATTCAATACATTTCATTGATTTGATTAAAGATGACTCATGGGAACCTAATGATTTAATGGTAAGTTTTGACGTGGTTTCGTTGTTTACCAAAATTCCTCTTAATGAAGCAATTGTTGATTTGGGTAGCATCGGATGTGCTCTAGCCACAAAATTTCATGGGGAGGTTGGGGCACATGAGATTTCCAATACCCAGAAAGAGTTTGGGCAGATTCTAAACAGAACAGGAGATATTAAAATAATTAATATTTTTAATGGAGTCCCTAAGTCTAAACTTAGGGAAAATAAAATATTAATGTGTATTAATATGAATCTGTGTTATAATGGTCCAAAAGACATGGATCAAGCCAGATCTAATCTTAGTCTTGATTAGGGACTTAATCTCTGCCATTGAGATGTCAACAGAAAATGTATAAGAGGAGGCTTGAGGGGCACTTGGAGAACACATGGAGGGAGACCAATCAATTCAATTTCTGGAGCGGGGTTGCTGAGAAATTGAACCAGTGGTTTGGAGAGCAATCAAGAGGCAATGAGTACGGAACAAAGAGACATGAGATCAACGTGGAAGAATCAACGTGGAAGAGGCAGATGCAGAGCCAGAGGAAGCCACGCAGAGGCAGCAGAGACTGCGCAGAGCCAAAGGAAGCCACGCAGAGGCAGCAAAGACTGCAGGGGTGACGCAAAAGCCCAGAGAGGCTGCAGAGAGCCTCAGTAGGCTAACGCAAAGGGTTTCACGCTGACACAAAGGGTTTCAGGCTATACCAGAGGTCAGCAGGGCCTACACTAGGTTTAGGAAAGTGTTGGAAGTTCGTCTATCTATGGGTAAGCCAGTTTGGCACCCTGTTGCACAAGAAAATTGTTGAATAATAAAATCCTCCCTTGCTGCACCGGTTTTCCCACATTGGGTTTTTTCGGGGACATTAGTCCAAAATAACTATGTCAATGTGTGCATATTTTTGTTTCTGTATTACAATGTGATATCTGTAGCAATATTTATTTTAATGTTTGTTGAAGTAATTTCATCAATAACTTGTGATGAAATAAGTAGGAAAAGTAAAACAATTGCTGCAGTGGTAGAAGTTTCACAGCAATAGAGGTTGTCAAATGCGTAATAGACCCTCAAACTGCTAAACTTACAAAGATATGTCTTAGATCTACCTTTTTTAGTTTTCAAGGGGAATTCTTTGAACAAACCACTGGAGTAGCAATGGGCTCTCCATTATCACCTATTGTTGCCAATTTGTTTATGGAAATGTTTGAAAAGGAGGCCATTAACACCTACCGGTCGAAACCAAAACAATGGAAAAGGTACGTTGATGACACGAATGTAAATTGGCCCCATGGAGAATTTGAAATCAACAAATTTTTGGAGCATCTTAATGGAATTTCTAAGGACATTAAATTCACTATGGAACTTGAGAATAACCATTCCATTCCTTTCTTGGATGTTCTTCTTACTAAAAAAGTTGATGGAAGCATCGAGCATCAAATTTACAAAAACAAGATTTACACAAATAGTTATCTCCACGCTGAGTCTCACCATCATCTTGCACAAAATATGGGGATCCTCAATACACTTATCACTATGGCATTAAGATTTGGAGGATAATCTTCAACAAAAATTGACCACCTTATTAAGGTTTTCCATGGGATCAACGATAGTTACAAGGACATCAGTAGAGCCAAAATGAACTCCCCTACCCTTAATTCCCTAACCCTTAATGGGAAGGCATTTCTCCCATATATATGTGTTACCACTCACAAGATCGACAAAGTCCACAAAAGAAATCGAATTATCACATCATTTAAGCCTCTTGAGACCATTTGTTACAAAATGAGGTCCATGAAAGATAATGTTGACTTGTTGTAGTTCAAAGGTGTCTACAAAATTAATTGTTCCTGTGGATTATGCTACATTGGAGAAATTGGTCAGTCATTTTAGATATGATTAAAGGAACATGTTGTTGACATAAAGACGGAAAGAACACACTCCTTCACTCTTGCTGAGCATTCATCTAAGACTAGACATCACTTATGCCTTGAAGATACTAAAATCATCACAAAAGAGGCTCACTATTTTAAGCACAAACTCAGAGAAGCTCTTGAAATCATCAAACATACCAACAATCTCAATAACGATGGAGGCATTGAGGTTAGCAGAAGTTGGCTCCCTCTACCCTCTAGTAATTAGCCTCAACTTTTCCTCTCTTGTCATTTCCTTCCTTCCTCTCTCACCTCCTCCACTCTCCTCTTTTCTATTATCCTCTCTTCTTCCTTCTCTCCTTTCCCCTATCCTTTCAAGAATTTTTGTCTACCTTCCCCCTCTTCTTTTTTCTCTGCCTTATGTATCTCCTCTTTCATTATTTCATTTTATTTTATTTCATTTTATTTATTTTTTCTCCTCATCTTTTATTTTTATTTTATTTTATTTTTCCTATTTTCTATTCTTTATCCCCCTCTTTTATCTCAAATTGTTCATTTTTCTTTTCTTTTCTTTTAGTTTTGCTTCTATCCTTTTATTCCTTTGTTTTCTTATTCATTTCTTTTATTATTTCATATAATTTTAATTTTAATTTTCTTCTTTTATTTCCTCTTTATTTATTATATTCTTCTTGTTCATTGGACTTAGTTATTTTTACTTCCTTTATTTTCTATTGTTTTATTTATTTTACAGCCAACCTTTCCTCTTGTCATTTTTCTTTTTTGGTTTCTTTTTGTATTTATTAATTCTTTTTTGCCTATCCTTATCTCGCATTCTTATAATCCTGATGATAGGTCCCAATTGTGACCCAAAACATCGATTCAAAATGACTTCTGTAGATTCATCTCCAATTTTTTACTCGTCAAACCCCACCCACAGAAACCTTCAAACAGAAATCTACCTCTCTTTTGTTGGAAATACTGAGAGGGAGGTGAATCAGTGTTTCTTAGCAATTATCATTTTTATATCTTTTTCAGAGTATTAGTTAATCTTCAGGAATATTATTATTATTCAGTATCAGATATTCAGCAATATTATTATTATTTAATATCAGAGATCAAAAGCAGTAGACAACACCATGCAATATGCAGAAAGATAAAGATTGTAGACACAAATATTTTTAGGTGGAAAACCCCCTCCGAGTCAAAAACCACCAAACGCTTCTTAGTAATTGTCTACTTCTTTTTAAAAGAAATAATTACATCAAGTTTTCAGCTACAATTGAAGAAGACTCCAACCCCCTGAATTACGGGCTCCAACCTATAGGATGCTCCAACACCATATGTACTAGCTGCAACTAGATGAACGCTCCAACGCCCTATGTTTTTTCATCTCCCGATGAAAGGACGCACAAATGCCCTGTTGCAGGGTACGACCTGCCCTAGCACCACCCTGCCAGCCTAATCAACAAGTGGACCTCGTTTCACAATTTTCAGACTGGATCCCCCTATGCTCTGAATCAATATAAGAAAGTTGTAAAGAAGATATTGTTGCACTATATGCATTGCACAAAACTGCTCAAACTGACCACTGCAAAATCAAGCCACTAAACAAGTTGCACATCAAATGTTGTCACATCAACTAACAACTGCTCAAACTGACCACTGCACATCGCTGCTCAAACTGACCATTGCACATCGTTGCTCAAACTGACCACTTCACATCACTACTCAAACGGATTGTTGCATATACTATCATTGCACTGCACTACTCACAAATGAATAAGCGTTCAAGAGCTCATAAAGCAATCTAACCAAACCATTGTAACAAGCTACTAATGCTCCTGCAAATACTGGGCATTGAAGATAGATGATAGCTTAGACCAAGGTGCCTCCAGTCATCCCTATGACCTGCGTGCAATACTTTCAAATTTAGCCCAAGGAGGGCTACTAACATATGTCTTATCACCGTTGTTGATGTTCACTAGTCATACAACGTTTCCCTTGTCTCGTGTCAATATGTTGTCACAAAGCACTGTGATATGAAGCATGTCACGGTCACATAGATATTGCTATATCAATGAATCAAACATTGTTGTTGTCACACACACATAGGCTCCAACCTGTAGGGTGCTCCAACACCCTATTTTTCTCCTTCCCCTGCAAAACATTAAAATGTCATCCTCTGGCTGAAAGGAAAAAAAAGGAGAAAATCACTTTTGCTTACTCTGTGTTGGCCCCTTGCATGTTCAACACCTCAGGACACACTAACGCACTTGTCTGACACAAATTTCACATGTATCCAGTTTTTGGACATGTTTAACACATTTCCTATTGTTGATCTCTGGCATCATCAGATGTGCTCTAAGTCTCAAAATTTGAAAGAAGGTTTAGACACGTGCATTCTCCAATACCCAGAAATCGTTTTGGGAAATTCCACCAAAAGACAGTTTTATTAAAATAATTAATTATTTGTAATGGGTGCCTAAGTCAAACTTAGGAAATTAAAATAATTAAAGGGTATTAATCGAACTATGGGTGAAACTTCTAGAAGAAGACGGAGATCGATTCCAAATGATCTGAGTCATTGATTAGAATCTAATCTTGGTCGTTGGTTCTCAACTGGAGGATTATAAGGACATCGATGGGCACTTGGAGAATACATCGAGTAAAGATCGGAAGATCGAATTTCTACAGTGGAGCAGCTATCCGACAAAAATTCGAAGTGATCTTTTGCAGTGAGGGGTAGGGATTGTTCCTGTTGGAGATTTCTCCTAATCCGAGAATACTCAGCAGAGAAGGCAGAGAGAGATCCGGGAGAGGCAGCGTTGTGGCTAAGCTAGGCAGCGTACGCTGACACAGAGGTAGCACAGAGCCTTGAGGAGGTGCGAAAATTTGTTGGGGTAATCAATATCAGAAGCCGGAAGCCGGGGTGCGAGACCAGGAGGTGAAAATCAAAGTTCCTCGGCAGCAAATCAATTAGCAAATGGGGTGACACTGTCCCTAGAGGTTGCGACGCAATGACAACGTAGAGGCAACCAGGGATAGTCCATTGACTCCATTCAATGGTTAGATCAGCCAGGATCTTCATTTATAGTGTGAGTTGTATCTAACTCATCTCCTTGTCAGTGAATTTCTTTGTATTGAATAGCCAACAAGGCATCCAAAGAATGTATTCAGAAATTACTGCTTAATAATACAAACCCTCAACTTTTGCATTGGTTTTCCCACATTGGGTTTTTCCGGGGACATTTGTCCAAAAATAACGGTGTCACTTGTGTGTGCTATTTACTTCTTCCTGGGTTCTTGTTTCATATAATTTAATTAATCGACGTTGTAGTGTATTGGTTTCAATATTTATTGTAGAACATAGTAAATAATTTGCTCAGATATTTGACAAATAGTAGAAACTTAATCAGTTACTGGAGTAGAAATTTGGGTCTTCCAAATTTTCACACGGTATCAGAGCTGCAGGTGAAACAAGAGAGCAGTGTTGGAAGATCCCAGCGCTGAAGGAAGCAGGGAAGTCAAAGTGTTGCATAGGCAGCAAATCGAATCCCCAGAGGGAGTGTGCAGTTCAGGCCAAGAGGGCAAGATTTTCGTGGTAAATCTCTCTCTGAGTGAGTCGACAAGGAGGTAGGATTTCCAGATCGATATTTGTCAGCGGCAAAGGGAGCATTGTAGCAAAATCTTTGGCGAAGAGGGGTTCTTAGTGTGACGCAATTTTCTGCAAGCAGTTGCTAGGCAAAAAGACATCAGAAGAAAGAAAAGACACTTGAGGGAATTTCTTCCTCATAGAATTCCTAGCTAGGAAATTTGAATTCTCATTTGCTTAGCAACAGCAGGAGAGAGGAGGCCATTCGACTTTTTCGAGTGGCAGAAATGGCAGCGAATGGGTTAAGAGATCAGGATCGGTTGGATGGTGCATCCAACTATGTGATCTGGAAGGCAAGGATTCCATGCCTTCTAGATGAACATTTTCTCAAGACATGTCGATTATGTGGTAGTTGTGCCCGTGAATCCAGATCCGTTCAAAAAGTACAAGGGAGAGATGGCAAAGACAAAGAGAATGATCCTCGACGGAGTGAAGGATCATGTGATATGTCACATCGTTGGTAGAGGGACTGCCAAGGAGATGTGGGATGCATTGTCAACGTTGTATCAAGGATCTTCTGAGCAGCGGAAGATGTACTTAGAGCAGAAGATGAGGTCCACACAAATGCAGAAGGGGGGACGCATTGATCCATTCCTTGAAAAGCTTCAGGAGACCCGAGATGAACTAGCAGTTGTGGGGTCTACACCTCAGTCTTCTAAGATGGTAAGACTGGTCCTCAACTCAATTTCAGAGGAGTGGCAAGTACTTGTCCAGAGCATCTTGGGCAGGGAGAACATGTCAAACAGGGAAGGAATGTGGGTAGCTCTTAAGCAAGAGGAGTTTAGGAGAGACTTGGTCAAGTGTAAACTTCACTTAAGCAACAGCAGTGGGTCGAAGCCCGAGGAGGAAGAGAATGCAACCCTTGAATCCAAAGGGCAGCAGGAGCAGCGGAGGCGTAAGAAGGACGTCTTGAAGATTAAATGCTTCAGGTGTGGTGAATTCGATCACTATGCAACACAGTGTTCTCTCAGAAAGAAGGAAAAAGATGAGAAGCATGATTCAAAGGCTACACCCGCAAAGATCGAGGAGTTTGTTATGCAGCCCACATACCTCCAGGAGGGAGGTGGGATGTGATCTAGAGTTGTAGTTCGAAAGGACTGCAGATGGGCAGGACCCTTGAGGAGCCCACCTCTTGGATCAATTCCTTGCTACGAGAGCCCAAATCAGAAGTAGCAAGATGGATCAGTGTCAATTGGTGCAAACAAGTGTCAGGGTGACAATTGCAGTGGCTAGAAGCGCCAAAGACTAAGCAGCGCAAAGCAGAGTTGGTAGCAGTGCAATTGGCACAAAGCAGAGGTCAACAGCAGCGCAGAGGCTTCATAGGGTCAACGTAGAGAATGGAAACACTCAAACTCCAGCGACGAGATGCATCATACTGAACACTTGTTCAATAATTTGGGTTGATTTTCCGTTGTTTACGCAATAGCAGCAGCAGTTGGGGAGGGTTGCAGTGCAGACACAATGTTGGCAGTGGCAATGCCAACAGCAAAACAGATGCAGAATTTGAGAGGGAGTTGTTGTACAGATGCAGTGTCGGCAATGGCAGGGCCAACAACAGTACAGATGCAGCATTTGCGCAGTAGTTGGTGGGCAGCAATGACAGACATCAACAACGCAAAGGGAGATGTTTCAGAGTCAGAGTGATGCTTCAATAGGTTGCACTACTAGAGCACATTCCTCACTAAGAGGGAGTGTTGATTTTTGGTAGCATCGGATGTGCTCTAAGTCTCAAAGTAGACACATGAATTCTCCAATACCCAAAAATCGTTTCGGGAAAGTCCACCCAGAGACAGTTTTATTAAAATAATTAACTATTTTTAATGGGTGCCTAAGTATAAACTTAATAAATTAAACTAATTAAAAGGTATTAATCTAACTGTGGGTGAAACTTCTAAAAGAAGACGGAGATCGAGTCCAAATTATATGAGCCATTGATTAGAATCTAATCTAGAACGTTGGTTCTCAACTAGAGGATTATAAGAAGGACATCGATGGGCACTTGGAGAATACATCGAGTAGAGATCAGAAGATCGATGTTTTGAAGCAGAGCAGCGGTCAGAGAGAAATTCGAAGTGATCTTTTGCAGTGAGGGCCAAAGATAGTTTCGGTTGGAGATTTCTCTTGATCTGGGAATACTCAGCAGAGAAGGCAAAGAAAGATCCGAGAGAGGCAGCATTATGGCTAAGCTAGACAGCATACGCTGACATAGATGCAGCGCAAAGCCTTGAGGAGGTCCAAAAATTTGTTGGGGGAATCAATATTAGAAGTCGGAAGTCGGGGTGTGGCACCGGGAGCTAAAAATCAAAGTTCCTGGGCAGCAAATCAACCAGCAGATGGGGTGACACTATCCCTAGAGGTTGTGACGCAGTGATAGTGTGAGGTGTATCTCACTCATCTCTCTGTCAGTCAAATTCTCTGTATTGGATAGCCAGCAAGGCATCCAAAGATTGTATTTAGAAATTATTGCTTAATAATATAAACCCTCAACTGTTGCACCGGTTTTCCCACATTGGGTTTTTCCGGGGACATTTGTCCAAAAATAATGGTGTCACTTGTGTGTGCTATTTATTTCTTGATGAGTTCTTGTTTCATATAATTTAATTAGTGGAGTTTGCAGTGTATTGGTTTCAATATTTACCATAGAACACAATAAATAATTTGCTCAGCTATTTGACAAATAGTAGAAACTTAATCAGTTGTTGCAATAGAAATTTGGGTCTTCCAAATTTTCACACCTACCTTGACATATCCAACATGTGGAATACAGACACAAAGGCCCTGGGGTAGGTGTTATGTTTCTTACATTTAAATATCACAAGACATATGATCATTATGATGAGGATTGTCTCAAACAAAAATCCCACAAGGTATTTGATCACAAAGCAACTACCAAATAAAGGAGATGTGGTATTGTAATCCTAATAGTCAATTTGTGCTCATAACTAGAAATCTATCTACAATGTCCACTTTCAACGTGATTGGAAGATTAAACATTAATTGGCACACTTGATCATAGAAAATGGCAGTGAAAAAAAGATCATTCAGAACCTCATCAAGTCTCTCAATTTTTCTACAAAAGCAAATCTGTCTTATCATCTGCTATGAATATCATTCATATAAAAATAATAAATATAAAAATAATAATTAATAATTAATTCACTAATGGTTAGTTAGTTAGTAATGAAGAGTCATGTCTTGTCAAGTCCTACGAGGACAACCGGTTGAGGATGGGCCTCGTCAATAAGGTGACCCAAGATCAAACCTCACGGGGGGTGGTTATGCCCTGTGCTAGGGGGAGGAGACATGCTAAAAAATCTAGTCCGTTAAAGGGCTAGTGTGGCCCAGGTCGGGTGCAATCCCCAAGTGACTTTGATGCCTTAGATGCCCCTGGGTCGGGGCTCCTCAAGCCACAAGTCAAGCTTGGAGGATCACAGACAACTTGACAAACAAACAAAAATGAAGTGGTGTGTCTTAGAGACATGACCATTCATGAAAAGGCACCTGCCTAGGGTATATAAGCAAGCCCTGATTCTCATTTGTAATCATCTCATATCAATTCTTATACAATAATCAATATACAGTTACATGTCTTACAATGGACATTTACATCTTTAAAATATTTTAAAAATTTCCGCTGCATATACGACTTTCGGTCGTTACATCATCTCCAATGCTCGATCTATTTTTGTGAATCCTAAAAGTTGTGTCAATTTTATAGTTTATTCTTGGGCCTTCAATGATATTGTTGAATGCAATCTTATCCCCATAAATTGTTGACTCATTGATACATATTATATATGCCCACAATATCAATACGAAGTTATGAACAATTATCATAAAACCAACAAGATGCACAAAGACAATTAGGTGTACAAACTTACATCCCTTGGGAAGGTCACAGGTTCCTGACCCATTTTCTTCTTCATTGCTGTTTGAAATTCCTCAGAGATTTATGCCTCTTGCTAAAAGTGTTATTAAGGAGGGTGAACATATAGTTGTTTTATGTTCACCATTACAAGACTCTTTTGCATGATGGAGTTCCACCCCTAGTCCAAGCAGTTCACATTATTTTTTCACCTCTTGGAAGATGCATTACTCCATACAAATACCACAATTACATAAAATAAGTAGCCTATTGCATACTTGGTTGGAGAAGGCGTTGACCCTTTTAGCAACTTCTGCATTGTAAGATGGAACCAAAACAGTGTCATATAAGTGAGAAGGAAGTGATGAGCAATAAAATACATTGTGTTTTTAGGCATCTTTTCCGCAGAGATAATTTTAGAACTCCTCATGTGTGACAACCAGTGTTGATAATATCGCCGAGATATCGGCGATATTCGGAAATATCGCGATATTTTCGGCGAGCCGATATATCGCCGATATCGCGATATTTTCGGCTTTTGAAAATATCGCGCGATTTCCGAAATATCGCCGATATTTCGGAAAATATCGCGCGACGATCGAAAATATCGCCCGGTGACTGTAAAAAAATTCTGCATGGCCTATAAAAATCTGATTTTGGTTTTTTTCGTATCATTTTCATTTCTGATTGCTGGAGAAGGAGGGGGAGAGCTATGTGGTTGCTGCCAAGGAGGGTTTGAGCGTTCTAGGCCCTAGTATTGATATGCTATTCATGGTAATGTTAAATTCTTAAAGTAAAAGTGACATTCTCCTTAATCTTCATTTTCATCCTTTTACTTAAATTTTTAACATTACCATGAAATGACTCAGGATGTTGAGAGTGGTTCCGGCCTCATTGGATTTCATATGGAGAAAGTAGAATTTTAGATTTCATTCAAAATGCAGCAAACTTATCAGTTTTTTAGGATTTCAGGATTGGGAGATTGTAATGTTTCCAGGTGACACCACCTGCCCGGGCTACCCCTGCCACCAATAGAGGATGTGGTCTACCTCCTATAGCTCCTACTTCTAGTTCTTCAGCTTCTAGAGCACATCAGACTCCACTACCATCTCCACTAGCACAGGCACCAACATCTACATCTAGAGGGGAAGGGAAAGCTGTGGCATTTTCTTGCAAGAGGGGTAGAGGAAATCAATAGGATTAGACTTTAGTTATGTTCTTCATTTTATTGTATATGACATTATGACATGATGAGATACATTATTATATTTTTTGTTGATGTTTTGAGGCTGAGTTGGGACTCAGGAGTCAGGACTTACTATTCAGGACATGATTCAATGTTATGTGTGATTTTAGCACTAGAAATGATCTTAAACATCTTATATATTAGTTCTTTTATCATATTTATGTGTTAATGTATTTATTTTATGTTGTAGATGGTTTAGATATTAAAAATTTTGAAAAAAAATGAATATTTTTGTACCAAACGATTATTTCCCGATAATTACGATTTTTTCCTCGCGCCGATATTATCCCGATAACGATTAATGCAACATTGCTCCTAGTGTTGAGCATGATTTCCAACTGAGTTACTTAAAAAAAAAATCTTAGATTATTGATCTGGCTCAAGGTTGACTACTGCAAAAAATAAAGGTTGTAGCTAGTCTAAGGTTGGGTGGAAAATCGAAGTCTCACTTTTAGTTTCAACCATTAATATATTTTAGATAAGTGTTATTAACTATGAGCTATGGATATGATTATTAGTTCTTTATTGAATTGATGTATACTTTTGTGATAATATTGCATGTTTGTAAGAAACTAATGGATGAGATTAGTAGGAAAAAGTTCCTTTGATTGTTCTGTGGAATAAATTGGAAGTCTACCTTGAGGTTGTAAGAAAAATGTTATTATTTTTTGTGCAAGTTAATATGTTGCATGTGGACATGGAAGGCTTTTTTATTATAATTGTTCACTTTTCTACTATAAATTTTCTTTTGGGAGGTTTCAAAAGCTGAAACTTGAACCATGGTAATGGGAAGTCTCATCGATCCTCTGGTCCATTTTTCAGATCTTGGGTTGCGAAGCTTTAGTCAATGTGATTAGAGGAAGTTGGGCTTCCTAAATGCATCTTTAAACATGTTATGTTGGCATTTCTACAATAATTTTTCTTCTAGGAGGTTCTAGAAGCTTAAACTTGGACTGTAGTGAGGGGAAATCCCACTGATCGTCTAGTCCAAATTTCAGAACTTGGGTCACCATATTTTAGGAGATATGATCAAAAGAAGTCAAGTTTCCTGAATGCCTCTAAAATCACACATCAAATCGATCATGTTAGCTTTTCTACTATAACTTTTTATTTGAGAGGTTCCAGAGGTTGAAACTTAAAGCATAGTGAGACGAACTCCCACTAATCACCCAGTTCTGTTTTTAGAACATGGACTATTTTAATTTAGGAGATATGATCTCAAACATTTTCTATATTAGTTTGCATGAAAATTGTTTGAAGAAATGCCTTAATGATTTAATGATTCATTGCATGCAAATTGTTTGATGAAATGCCCCAATAAAAATGTTGTTTTGTGGATTGGGATAATATTGTAGTATGATAGTATTGTTGTGGTTGATATATCCCTATTTGCATGCAAATAATTTGAAGAAATGTGTTAAAGGTGCTTTATTACAATTTACATGTAAACTATTTGATAAAATGCCTTAAAAACAAAAACAAAAAATTGCATGATTGAGCGGTATATTTGAGTTAGTATGTTACAAGTAGAATTAAAGCAATGATTCTCATTTGATTTCATACAAAATGTTTGACAAAATGTAAACAAGAAAAATACTACTTAATTAGTTGTATACAAAGTATACTAGCACAACCACATCAAAAATATTAATATAAGTGATATGGCCAAGGGCTTCATTTGTATCTATCATTGATAAATATATAACAAAAAAAAATTATTGCAACACAAATATTATTATTATTATTAACTTTGATTTTATACAACCCTTAAGAATCTCAAGTCTTGATAAAAAGCATAAGTGTTGAAGAGTTTTTATCCTTCACAAGCAAGATATAAGGCAGTTTTTCCAAAATTAGGTATACTTCGAAAATCCCTATGAAATTGGTGGGCGGGGAGCCACGTAATTTTTTAAATTTATTAAAAGTCAAGGCAACCTAACAAACTCTCTAATACACTATAGTCATTGATAAGCATTCAGATTAAGCATATGTTGCTTGAAAATCAATCTATGCCATCACTTAAAAAAATAAAAAATAAAAAGTCAACAAATCTTCATCCAGAGTAAATTGAAATAAGAAACCTTCAGCTAATGAAATTACATGTACAATTTTTAACAAAATATATAAAAAATAAAAATCAAATTTTTAAATATAATTAAAATAAATTTAATAAAAATATAAAACAACCATCTTACCGCTTCAATCAGAATCATTAATTTTCTCATCTTCCACACTAAACTTACAAATTTTATATAAAATGTAAACTTATTTTACACATTGTAAACCCACTATGTTTTGGTCGATTTTCATGAACGGGAGCATCTCGACTTCCATGATTTCCGCTACCTGCCCTAAAAAATAACCTACAAAACAAATATATATTATAAAATAAATACAAATGTTAAAAAATTATAGAAGAAAATGGTACACAAGTCGCCCTTATAATATCTAAGCAGCACATCACGTAGGGTCAAGGGTTGAGTCCTTTGGGTACACAAGTCGCCCTTATAATATCTAAGCAGCACATCACGTAGGGTCAAGGGTTGAGTCATCCTGTGGCCAAAGGACTCACTGCTGGAATTAGTTGGTAATTTATCCATGTCCATATATACGTGTGATTAGAGGAAAAACATTAAAAAAGTTAATGACGTATGTGACACTGTCATATGCAGAATACTTGGTATTTTTTAGCCTATGACTCTCGGACTTTTGGTTCTGCAAGTGGCCGATCCTAGCTCCTTCATCTTTATCTTGCGTTTTGACGGTAAAAGTGATTTGGGAAAGTGCGTTGAAGTGACGAAACCTTTGAAATGAAATAAATAACGACATATGAAAATGCACCAGACCCTATTTGCTTGGGAGTAACCCTTTGCAGGGACAGCGCATATTTGCCTCTGCATCTCACAGAAGAAAAATACCTTCCCTTTCTCAATCCGCCTCTGCGTTTATCTTGTCAATGATGGCTGATCTTACAAACTCTCCTCGTCATCACACAATCTCTTCTTCCTCAGCCTCCACCTCGACCGCTGCATCTACCAACGCCCGTCACAAAATTAAATATGATGTTTTCTTAAATCACCGCGGGCCGGATGTGAAGAAAAACTTTGCCAGCCATCTCTACAATCGCCTTCGTTTGAAAGGATTCGAAGTGTTTTTGGACAAGCAAGAAATGGAGCCGGGAGAAGACGTTAACGCTCAAATAAAAGAAGCTATAGAGACGGCCGATGTTAATGTAGCCATTTTTTCTCCGACATATGCGGAATCAACCTGGTGTCTGGAAGAGCTTGTCCAAATGTTGGAGTTGGGGAAACCCATTATTCCAGTTTTTTACAGTGTCAAACCTGCGGAGCTTCGGTGGGCAAGCGATAAAGATGGAGTGTGTGGTCGATTCTTGAAAGTTTTCGGGTGGCCGGGCAAAAAGGGAGTTTACGCGGAAGCTTTGCGAATTCATGAAAACAAAAAGAGATATGACCCAGCCAGAATTAAAAAATGGAGAAAAGCACTCCATGACGTTTCATTGAAAGGCGGTCTGGAGCTGGACAAGTTTATTGGGTTAGAATTCTAACTGTAATTGTTCATCTTAGCTTTAATTGTATCGATAAATCTGAATTTTAGTGAGAAATAATTTTTTCTGTAAATTTCTCCTGCGTAAAAGAGCGGTTAAGGTGAATCAATTTTAAACCATGATGCTAATTAATTAACGGTACCGAGGCCTTTTCATTTTTTTTTCTCATTTTAATTGATTAGCCTCATGTATTCTCTGCACGTCACTTACTTTCCAAGCAGCAAAAGATTTAGTACTCATGTTTGGTTTGCACTGAATAACCAGTGACGAAGGCGAGCTCTTGGAGAGGGTAGTACAATGGGTGGAAACAAATGTTAAAAAACCACAATGGGATGTGGCCTCATATCCCACTGGTTTGGATGGGAAACTAGATGATTTTGAGAGAATAGTCTTATTGGAGCGGCAGCAACATAGCAGGGAGACCAAGGTTGTGGGGATTGTGGGTTCTGGTGGAGTAGGGAAGACGACCTTGGCTAAGGAATACTTTAAGCGCAATACATCACGTTACGATAAGTCATGTTTTTTGGAAGGTGTGAGAGGAACTCCCCTAATTGGTTTGCAGGATACACTTATAAAGGAATTGACTTCACGTCCTTCAGGTTATCTGAATATATGTAGTAGCATCACTAAGGGGAAACAAGAGCTTTCTCATCGTCTCTTCCGTTCTCAAGCTATAATAGTTTTAGACGATGTTGATCATGACGATCAGTTAGATGCATTATTTTCACCCTTGAAGGACGTCCTTAGTTCTGATAGCTTAATCTTAGTTACATCTCGCCATAAAGATGTTCTTTTAAGAAAGGGAGAGGCACCTATCTACACGCTGACAGGCCTCGACAGCAAACATTCTGAAATGCTTTTTTGCATGCACGCCTTCCACAATCCTCAACCTGTTGTAGGATATGAAGAATTAGTTGCAAAGTTTTTGGACGTGTGTGATGGATTACCGTTATCTCTCAAAGTTCTTGGGGGCATGCTTTATGGAAAAGATATGGAGTATTGGGAAGCTCAACTCGGCAAAATATCCAGGACGCTTCCCCCGGATGTCCAAAGCAGGCTGAAAATAAGCTATGACAGTCTTGATGATGAGGAAAAAGAGATATTCTTGGACATTGCTTGTTTCTTCATAAAAGAAGACAAAGATGTAGCTATACGAGTATGGGATGCGTCGAACTGGGCAGGGAAGCTGAATCTTCAGAATCTAGAAGACAAATCTCTTGTGGAGATCGACAGTAAAAACTGTATAACAATGCACGATCACCTCAGGGACATGGGCAGAAGTTTAGCGGCAAAAGAGCCTCTGCGTCGTCTTTGGTGCCCCAATGAGAACCTTTCTTATAATGCGTTCCAACCATCATCGGTAGGTGTTTGAAGCACTGGATATTATGTTTTGAATTTATGTTAAGAGAGATTTCTTTTACCTCATTCATTCAAGTCAGCATTCTAAAACTCTCCAAATATGTACTCATATTGTTTCTAACTGTTTAGACTCGAGTGCGTGGAATTAACATTGTCCAACAAAGCTGTGGGCAGTCTTCAGAGAACCCTGTGGACCTTGGTACTTGTTTTGCTGGTATGAATGGGTTGCAACTGCTGAGGGCTGAAGGTGATTGTTTGGGAAGTATATCCAACCTGCTAAGACAGTCGAGTCTTCTATGGCTCCGCTGGGATGATTACCCGCACTGCTCGCTGCCTTCACTTGCTATGAAGAATTTAAGAGTTTTGCAAGTAGCTGGGGACAATTTGCAAACATTGTGGGAAAGTGAAAATGAGGTACGTAGAAAATATTTTCTATAACAAAGTTTGTGTTTATATTGTTTCTTGGTCAGTATCTGCATCCTTATGTCCATTGCAGCAGATTTCCTTAATGTTCAGGAATCTGACCGTCAAGAGAGATCAATTGTTAGAACTCTCATGCAGATTTCCTTAATGTTCAGGAATCTGATCGTTTTTTTGAGCAGAAAAAAGCACAAACTTTCATTAAATAAAAGTTGTACAAAATATACGTGGATTTTCAACTGCTTACATCCCTTTGATTGTTACAATACTATGTGAATAATGACTCTTAAATTGTTCTAACATCTGTAAACATTCGCATGACTCTGTCTTAACAGGGTCCTTCTGCACTTTCTAACTATTAGCAAAATAAAAGACACAGAGTTCGCCGTAACTCATTTCTCCACAAAAATAGCCCAGCAGAGCCTTAATTTAATACCATACAATTATCATGAATAGAACACTGTTAGCCTGCTCAAAACCTTTCAAATGAAATGAAACCAAGAACTGTAAATTTGATCCTACCCCGATCGATACCGATCCCCTCTTTTGATAAACCATCTGCCACTGACTTCTGTTCTTTGTGGATGTGAGTAAAGGAGATCCTTTTGAAACCGCTGTTCAGCAGTCTAATCCTCCTCATCCAGTTTTTCGTAAACTCAATTGTTTCATGTCCCTTTACCTTCTCATTTTGGGATACTTTTGGAATCTGTAATCGACATAAGTTCAGGAAGTCAATATACGCTGATTGTCGTTTCAAAATAATCAAATTTAATTGTGCGTTTGCAGGAGCCTGAGCAGCTGAGGGAGTTGCATATTGATGCAGCCAATTTACAGTTACCAAAGTCTATTGGGCTGTTGAAGCACCTGGAAAAGATTGTACTGCGATGCACTATGGAAACATTGCCAGAAGAATTATTTCATGTCCGCTCCTTAAAACACTTGAGACTCCCAACAAGAATGATGCGGTTGCCAGATTCCTTGGCAAACATGACAGAGCTGCAATATATTGACTTGTCTGGCTGCACGAATTTGCAAACACTGCCTTCCTTGGCAAACATGACAAAGCTGCAATATATTGACTTGTCTGGCTGCACGAATTTGCAAACACTGCCTTCCTTCCGCAACTTAACAGACATTCAACATATTAATTTGAACGGGTGTGAAAAGTTGCAAATGTTCCCAGACTCATTTGGGAATTTAATTCGACTCAAAAGTCTCTCTTTGGTAGGCTGCCGTGAGTTGAAAATATCAAGCGAAACACTGGGAAATATCAGCAGCCTCGAATTCTTAGACCTTTCGCATTGTGATAGACTGGAGAAATTTCCTCAGCAAGTTGCACGTCAGCACCTTCTAAAAATTATGAAATTACAATGTCCTTTGTTGAAAGAGCTGCCGCCCTCCCTCGGTAACCTGAAGAGCTTAAGGGAATTGACACTTCATTGCTGCCACAAATTGAGAGATTTGCCAGAGTCGGTTGGAGAGTTGAAGCAGTTGAGGACCCTGATGATACATAATGCAGGAATAGAGCGTTTGCCAGTAGGTGTCATGGAGTTGAACGAACTTGAAATTTTGAGTGTACAATATTGTCCCCTAATTGAAATTCCATTCCCCACAGTCTCCTCACAGTCTTCTCCTGATCACATTTACAAATGTATGCTTCGACTAAAAGATTTGGACCTGCGTGGGACGAGGATTAAAAAACTATCATTCCCCCCAAGTTGTTGCCCTAGTCTTCAACGCCTCAATCTCAGCTTCTGTCAAGAACTGGAGAGTGTTGAAGCGTTGCCAACGACACTAGCATCTCTGCACTTGCAAGAATGTAACTCGTTGGAGAAAATAACAGGGCTTTCTGATCTTGCAAGACTTCGTTTACTGGATATCAGCGAGTGTAATGAAATAGAAGATCTGCCTGGCGTTGAGAAGTTAATGTCTTTGGAGGAGTTGAGGGGAGCATTTGATTGTAAAAGGCTTAAAAGGAATGTAAGAAGGGCTGCCGAAGCAACCATTCAGGCTAATAGAAATAGAAAATCTTGAAACTTCCTACTAGGATTCTTTTGTAATTTCCGAGTCTTAACTTCCTATCAGGATTATTTTGTGATTTCCTAGCCTTACTCATGAATGATCTTGAAAAACAAGAGGGTTTTTAATTGATTCCGTTTCCTATGCGATAGATTCCAATTTAATTATTTAAATTTAAATTGCATTTACGTAAGAACCTAATGGTTTCTTGTTCCAAGAAAAATAAAGCAAATAAGCCAGTGGTATGCACATGCATTATGCTTGGTACATGAATTTTAAGATATGCAAAATTAGTAAAGTAACGTTAATTTTATGATATTTAAATTTAATAGATAAAGTTGAGGTGTGTTCACATCCAACCGTATCCAACCCTCGACCATTTTGTAGCTTACAAGCTACACCATTGTGTATGATCAAACTCAGTGTGTGCCATTCATTGGAATCGATGTTGGTCATTGTTGGTTAGTTGTTATCTTGTTGCATGCGTGAATGTGGTTCTTGGTACTTACATCCTAATAAATATACTTACCAGGGTTGAACATGCTTTTTTAGGTCATTTAATGTAGGATTTTTCACTACCAAATTGTAGTGTTTCACATCTCTTTAAGTTGATCTAATATTTTATATAATTTTTTCTAACATTGTTGGGTAAATGTAAGACTTTTCACCTCAAGTATCTGTATGTTCATCTACAAATCCTTGCTGCAATACCAAACTAACTTAACCTACATGCTTGAGCATAATGTTTGCTCTTCCTTTTGAATTGCTTGGTTGAAAGGCCCCTCAACTTCAACTTATAATTGGTATTATCTTCCTCTTCCATGAATAGAGTGACTTCCATATGCACTACATGGTAGAAACCTCTTTTAATGGCATTACCTTGTTATGTTTGTTTTTGTCCACCTCTTATTCTAATATGCTTAATTCATTTGCTTTGGTTTGTAAGGGACATTGGTCAACCTTGAAATGGTTCACCATGTACTTATCAAGTTTTTTTCTTGTGTGTTTTGTGATGGATTATTAACTACTAAAACATTTCATTTTGGATATTTTGATGGTCATTTTAACTCTAATATGCCAAGTGATACAACTCAAGTGCATTACCCATGTATAGGTTGGTGTCAAGGATAAGGACCATGATAACAATATGCATATTTATGATCAAAGCTAAGTGTTTAGCTTTACATAGTGAAAAATATATCTTTAGACTTTAGTTCTACTTCAAAGAACTAAGCCTAGTTTGAAATTCAATGGCATATAAGGTGATTGTCAAGAGTAAGAGTAGAAATCATAGCAACAAAACATGTATCACAAGTAGTGTAAGGGCACATGCTTGTTCGTGCCAAGTAACATATAAATTTATATATGTGTCTTCCATAAGTATGTTGCACCATGGGCTAGCAAGGGGTTTACTTAGTAAATATATGGCATAGAACAACCATTCATGGGGTATTAAATAGTTCATCTAATTTTATTTCTACCTCGAAAAATTTATTATTAATATCTCCTATATACACTTTGTCTAATAAAAAAAATCTCTATTTTAGTACTATTTTTTCATTACTTTTTATGCCGAAAAACGTTTTCTTTGCGGGCTTGGGGTGAGCTATTCATCCCAACGAACCTGAAGCATTCATTTTCGTTGTTTAATCAAATTGAAATTGATTTTTATTGCAGATGACAACAACTATAATCATTTCGTTGAATAAAACTATAAGATTTCAATTTATTTGATGTATATAAACAAAAAAAACCTATGTTCCTTATACATATGAAGAAAATAAAAAGAAAACACACACAATTATATAATTGTAACAACATACATCAATTGTTCATAACCATCTGCAAAGCCATTAGAAACTTAAAAAAACACCGTTCTTATTTGACTTGGACTCATGAAATCCCCGTGCTAAAGAGATGCTCTAACAAATTCATCTCAAACAACAACAGATGCTGGAAAAGATGTGTCTGTGAATTTTCTAAATATTAACAATTTGATCAGATTATTTATAATATAAACCATTCGGAAAAATAAAAAAACATACAACCAAAATATATATAAAAGCAATAATATCTATCTGTATGTAGGAGGGCAAATGGTGCCCAAAGTAATCAACCAGCGCGATGGTTGTTTTTATTTATAGTGACAGTTTGAATCAATTGGGGCGATGTTGATGATTGTCAATAAAATTAGGGAGGGTGTAAAATAATGTTAAATTTGATGGTTGAAATATTATAGTATTGGATGGGGAGAAATGAAGTTATTTTTTAATTTCTTATTTATTTATTGGAAGAAATTTAATAAATAAATAATTATAATATAGATGAAAATTTATTAAGTAAATAATCAAAATAAAGATTATTATGAAGTAAGATAGTTTTAAAATAAATTTCAGAATAAATGAATTAAAAAATTTTGTAATATACAACTAAATTTAATTTTATCATAGATTTCAAAATTGTTTTAAATTATGATGAATAAGAATGAGGGTAATATTTTAACCAAAATCCGATTTGACAAATTGAAATCCACAATCAAGATAGTTAAAATCAAAGTCCAAATATGAGGTTTGATCCCGGGTCTCTCCTGGATTAGGCTTGATAGTTACCATTTCACCATGTGGTTAAAAAAAAAAAAAAAAATTCAAAATTTAAAAAAAATTTGGTAACCAAATTCAAACTTATATTCAAATTTTGAAAATTTATTTAATTTCATGTTTATTTTGAACGGATTTAACTTCCTAGTTGATATTCCTAATAATAATCATAGATTTAAAGATTGAGATGGGCTATACCCTACCTTGTTTCAAAAGATAAAGATTGAGATGGGCTATACCCTATCGTGTTTCAAAAGATAAAGATTGAGATGCGCTGTACCCTACAATGGGCTATACCCTAGCGTGTTTCAAAAGAAAATGCTCATCTCAGGTTTTGAAGAAGGTAATTAGTCATGCAACTTCTCGTAATTTCCGGAATTCTTAGACTTATATATAGCACACACTCCCTCACTCCCAATCTATCGTCATTTCGTTAGAAGATCTTTGTGTTTCCCTGCGTTTCTAGTTGTACCCTTATTCATTCATTCCAGAAAAGAAAAGGTCAATGGCTGTAGTTGCTTCCAATTCTCTACAACTGCAGCGTGAAGAGGAGGCAGAGACGATGATAGCAGATCAACAGCAAGAAGCGGCATTGTCTCATCCCAATATTGTGTCCAGCTGCGGGATGAGGTTCCAAAAGTACCACAGCGTTTGGATTGACGCCAACTTAGTCCCCGCAGTGAATTTCATCCAAAACGAATTTCAACCACGCCCTGACGACATTTTCTTCGCTTCCCTTCCAAAGACTGGAACCACATGGGGTAAGGCGTTGCTGTATACCATCTTGGAATTTGCTTCCACGGGCAGCAACCATCCAGCAGGCCCGAATGGTAATTCTGGTGCGGATGAGAAAAGATTTGGTGTGGATGAGAAAAATCCGCATGCTTTGGTCCCAACCATGGAAACTTATCTCTTCAATTCAAGTGACAGCGAACAGTATGATATTTCCTGCTTCTCTGATTTTCCGTCTCCGCGTGTGCTCCACACACATTTGCCAATCCATACGCTGCCTCTTCTTGTGAGATCTTCTCCGACTTGCAAGATAGTTTACATTGCCTGTTGGGTATTTTTTTTGCTTCTATGTTTGAGATGGGAAAATACCAAAACCCAAAAATATAAAACACAGAGCCTATGCTCTGTTTACTTTGCTCCAAGATCTTTTACACAGAGAAGTCTTTTTAAAATAAATTACACAGGACAGAGTATTTCACCACCATAAAATTTCATTCAGTAAACAAAAACATTTACATATTCATCCTCTTTCACTCAGAGGGATTCACCAAAACATTTTCACAAGATTTACTCTGCCTCCTATGAAATTTACACCACTGTGTGTAAATATTTCATTTACATTCACTGCTGTGTGAAAACAAAATTACAGGGAGTTACAGATTTACCTTTTCACCTGTGTGAAACAACTCATGGATTTGGAAACAAAACAACCCACTGGTTTTTCATTCACTTCTCCTCCTCCTGCACTGTTGTGCAATTTTTTACTTCTTACATTACCAGGACAAAATAAATTCTTTTTTCTGCTGCTGCATTTTTCTCTTACATTTCAAACCAAAACATATTTTTTGCACCTCTGTGCAATCCTCCCCTGTAATACAAAATTATTCTCTGGTTCTTCATGGGTGCTTCGGACCCTCTGTTTTTACTTGCTGCCCCTCACGCTAAAAACTACCCAGGTATTTTTTTTTACAATGCGCCATTACGCATGTTTTTTTTAATCCCCGTGGTTTTTTTTACATAACAAAAACTTTTGGGTCAACGCTTATATTAAAACATATATTAAAAAAAAACTTACCGTATATATCGCCCATACTCCTATTAACTTGCCGCAGGAAATATTAAAGGTTTTTACCAAAAACATATGACATAAATTAAACATAAGGTATGGGCGGCAACGTATGGTCCACACCTCATTATATTTTAACAGGCCCCGTGTACTTTCCTTGAGATGGACGGCGGAGAGACTCAACATAAATCCAACGGCGGAGCTTTAATATCGGAAGACCTTTCTGACTGCTCTTTAAGCCATCGTGCAGCTTTGTCAAATCGACGGCGGTAAAAACTGGAGGTAGATCGACGGATGTAATCGATATCGGAAGGGGTTAGCTGGGTGAAAGATACCTTCCGAAAAGTGTCTCTTGCTGATGTCAGGCCAGCATCATCGGTGTCAGATTGTCAGTATCGGAACGCCCTTGTACGGAAACAACCTTATGTAAAAGGTGGTGCGATATGATACCGGCGGTTTTGATTTCCTGCGGTGGTTTTCTCCGTTGACCGCTGACCCTTCCGCGCGGTTGGTGAAAATTATATATTTTAACAGCCCGCAACCCCAGAGATTCCTTTGTTTCCCTTTGGCAATTCTACGCCAGACTTCGCGGAGCGGGGTCTCATTATTTGGACGGAGATCTCGGCAAGAAAACGGTGTTTGATGCATTTTGCTCTGGCTTCTACTACGGCGGCCCCTTTGCCGAGAACGTTCTGAGTTACTGGCATGAAAGCAGGCGCAATCCGAATCAGGTGATGTTTGTGACGTACGAGGACCTGCAGGCCGATTGCGTGGGATGGGACCTGGGTTAAAAGAATGGCTCTTTTCTTGGGCTGCTCTTCTCCTCTTCTGGAAGACAACGCCCTGATAATTGCAGAAAAGTGCAGTTTCGATACCCTCTGCAATCTGCAGGTGAACAGAAAAGGAAAAGTGGGGACGCTTAAATACGGAATGAAAAACGCCTTCTTGTTCCGCGAGGGCAAAGTGGGCGAGTGGAAGAAGCATTTCACGCCACAGATGGAGGAGCGTATTTATTTAGAGATCGAGCAGAAATTGAGCGATCAAGGCCTTCGTTTCACTAATAGCTTGTAGAAAGCCATTTCGTTTGTGTTGAATTTATATTAGCTAGATAGCTATCAGGTCCTCCGATTCTGAAATCTTCCTGAACTCTACAATTAAGATAAAGAAGTCACATCCATTTCCATCTACTTATTACTTGTATTGACCATCAGTTGCAGTGAAGTTCCTTAGTGCAATAAGTACATTGCCTTATGCATAGTTGATGTTGTTTGTTATTCTCGTAAAAGTTATAGTCAGTTGCAGTGAAATTTCATAGTGCAAGAGTACATTGCTGTGACCATGACTGATGTTGTTTGTGATTTTCATGTTTGAAATCAAAGATTAAAAGAGGTCAGATTGTTTGTTATTGCATCCTTTTGCAGATATTGTTGTTATTTGTGAATCTTGTGGCTGCGTCTCTACTAGTAAAGTTTCTGCTGCAATAGAAAACGTTAACCATGATAATGCTTTTCCTTTTATTTTTCATCTGTTATGGCAATGGAGTCAGATGAGCTCTTCTGATCAGACGATGCGAGTAAGATAGGTGAACTGGGAATGCTGTGTGCATGCATAAGAGAAGGTGGGCAGCTAGTTGGGACAAATGTGGCACTCGATTCCAAAACAAACTGTTTCGATATTGCTGATAACAAATCAAATTCCTAAAATGGCGAGACATTAAAAGAATAAAAAAAGAAAAATTGTGGCACTGTATTCCAAACAAACTGTTTCGATATCACTGATAACAAATCAAATTCCTAAAATGGCGAGACATTAAAAGAACAAATAAAAAATGGAACTGTCTTGATGTCACTGGTCACAAATCAAATGACTAGTAAACCAACACAGTAATGATAAAAATTAATTACACGTGTTTATTTAGTTAATAGGTGTATTTATTCCTAGTTAATAGGTGTATTTATTTTGGAATAGGATTTTTATAATTTAAAGTTATTTAACTATAATTATTAAGTGGATGGTAGCCATTTAACCTTTGTGAAATATCCATCAAATATTTTTAGTAGTAGTCAGTACTGAGTATAAAGGGTTGAGATTTATATCAAAAGTGTGTATGCCATTTTTATCTTTAATTTAATTATAAAAAATATCTTATACATAAGTGTCATTGAACTCTTCCAGCGTTGTTGTTTTATTATATTTTTCTTGTTGAGTTTTCTTTCAAATGTATGTGTTTTATTTTTATAAGCTATATTTGCATTGGGATAGAAAATATTTACATTAGTTTAGAAAACTTACCACCTTTGGCCACCCAACTTGGAAACCAAACTAGAGGCACTAAAGCAGAGAGTTAAGAACTTGAAAAATTAGAAGAGAGTCCTTGAAAAACATAGACCAAAACCATTTGTTGCTCAAATCGGGGGAGACTAGCAACATGAGAAAAAAATAACAACCTTGTCGAGCTACAAAGTCCATGATAACAAGAAAGTTAAATTGAGCATGGAAGTAAAGGAAATCATAGCTATAGCCCAACTCCATTTATTTCATTGCTTGCCACCCACATCAAGGTACTAATATCTTGAGTTGTCCTTCCTAGCATTCATGTTTTAGTGGAGAAGTGTGGAAGGAAGATCAAGGATAATCGTTGAACATAGAGAGTGTAGCACAACCTTTGTTGGCTAATGGATTTGTGAATTGATTAGATGATTTGCATATAAGTGAGGGATGACAACAGAGTTTTGAGGAAGGAGTTGTTTGATGAGATTCAGGAAGCTTTCAAGTCTCCATATTTTGGTGATTTTGAGAGAGGGGGATCCATAGAAGAGCTTAGTAACCAAAGAAGTAACAAGATAAGAGTCACCTTCGAGGACAAGGCAAGAGAAATTGAAGGTGGAGGTAATCCTCGACCACAATTCAAGAGCTTTGAGTTATGCTGCATTATTATTATTATGGCCAATTTAACCAAAATATAGATGAATATTTCTACTATTTTTTAGAAAAATATTCCCTCGTAACGTGTAATACCAATGTTTCTCTTGGAGGTTCCATCCATGTTTAGTTTGATAAATTTAGGAGGGAAAGACTAGTGTGAGGTGGGGGAGGGAGTAAATGAGGTAGGGGGAGATGTGAGTTGGGCAAGGGAAGAGGGTAGACTGAGAAGTAAGAATAAGTGCCTCACAGTCTTAGAATTCCAATTTGAGGCTAACCAATTAGAGATAAGCATGGTTTCTTTGAGATTACAAAGACAGGTATTCTAAAGAGAGAGGATGGAGTCCCGAGAGTTATAAAACATATGTTCATTATGTTATTTCCAAAGAATCCATAGGACAAATCCAGCTGCAAGAATCCAATCTCTATTGAAAATGGGATTGTAGAATGAAGAAACAGGTCAATTATTGATCAATTCTAGGGGAATTGTCTCTAATCAGGTAGGTTGTCTAAAGAGATTGAAGAAATGGTTCCCAATATCCTGAGCTATAGGACAAGAGTGGAAAACATGTTCATAGTTTTCTTCACTAGCTGGACATAATAAATAGAGTGAGAGACCATCATAACCCCTGGAGAGAAGTTTCCCCCAAGTTAACATTTTTCTATGGAGGGCAAGCCTCAGAAAATAAGTTATCTTGGGCCAAAGATTTTTCCACCAAATTATAGACTATATCTACTAATTCAGCATGTGAGTGTTATTGGCCACAACAAGGGGAGCTTATTTAATGGTGAAAGAAACCTGTGGTCGAAATCCCTAATGAAGTTTGTTTAGATATTAAGAAAAGTGGATTTTTTGTTGTCGAAAGGTTTTCTTGAACTGCTCAAGGACTTGGGCTAATAAGGGGATGTACCAGGAGGAGGGAGATTTCCATTATGATAATTGGACTATGGGGAGATGTTTTTCCAGTAACCAAACACAAGAACCCCTCCATGAGACTCCATAGCATAGTGTATATCTTGAAGATGCACTTAGGAAGAATGTTTGAAAAATGGATGCCATGAATCATCCCAAAAGTGAGTACTTATTTCATCCTTGACTTCCTAGAAGCAATGCTATTGTATAAAAAGTTCTTCATTACAAGCCAAATTCTGGATAGATGATCCTCTTGGAAATATAGTTTTACAGATGCACTATTCATTAGAAATGTGGTTGTTTCATTTATTGGACCATATTTTCTTCCAATAGTCCTGACCTTCTTGTAGCCAATACCTCCAAAGGTTGGATCCTAGGATAGTGTTCAGAGTTTCTAGATCATGGAAGCCAAATACCCCTGATTTTTTGGAGATACATACTTTCCCCAAGTAACCGGTTCCCATTTTTTTTTCTCTTTTTTCAGTTCTCCCCATAAGAATGTTTAATCAGGGACTCTAATTAGATGAAGGATGATTTTAGGAGCTATAAGGGAGGAGAGAAGATACATGGGTAAGAAATTCAGGAAAAGTTTAAGGAGGATAGTTCTATCAAATATGTTAATTGAGCAGAAGTTCCATATATATAATTGTTTGGTAAACATCGAATGAGGTTAGACCAAAATTTGGTACACATGGAATTGGGATCTAAATGGGTGCCTAGATAGGTAGTGGGTAAGGTGCTTTTCTTGAAGCCCAATATATTACTGAGATGAAAATTAATAGCAAGGGGAGTATTCAAGAAGAAGACCTCAGAATATTGTGAATTTGTCTGAATGCATAAGGTAGCTAAGAAATCATCCAAGGAATTTCAAAAGACCAATGCTTCTTAGATAGCTGGAATACGCATGAGCATTGTATCATCCAAAAAAATTTGGTGCGAAGCTTTCTCATTAAAGTTGGAGAAGTGTAGAACATTGCTAGCACAAGTATTAACAACTTGTTTTGGGGCCCATCACAACCCTTCATCCCTAAGGTTGAAGATAAAGAGGGAAATATGATTTCCTTGATGAATTCCTATAGGTGTGTTAAAGGCCTTAGAAGGAGAGACATTAACTAATATGGAGAAAAAGGAAGAGGAGACAAGGGAAGTAATCCAGATGATATAGGCTTCTGAGAAACCAACACGCTAAGGATTTTTGAAATGTAAGACTAGCTTAATTTATCAAATTCCGTAGATAAATTGAGGGTGATGAGCATACCTATATTTTTTAATGATGATGGGAATGAACCAACTCTTGGCTCACTATTATCCCATCTAAAATTTGTCTTCATTCAACATATCGTATCTTCTTCGGACAGATGAGTGATGAAAGGAGTTTCAAATGATTGACAGTGACTTTAGAGATAATTTTGTAGATAGTGTTGTACAGGGAAATAGGACAAAAACCATAAGGGTCCTATAAATTAGATTTTTTTTGCAAAGGGTATGAAGAGTAGCATCCAAGGAAGGTAGGGAAAATGTTGTTTATCAACTTTCCTCAACAACTATCTAGACATTTTGTTTTATGAATGGCCAACATGCCTCATAAAAATAAGAGGTAAAGCCATTAGGCCCTAGTCCTTTTCTTTTAAGCATTCCAAAGTTGGGTGCTTCTACTTTTATGGTAGTAGAATGAAGTAGAGCCTAATTTTGCTCCAAAATGACTAAAGTAGGGATGGAAAAGTGATTGTTCTAATTGCTTCACGATTTAAGGGGAAAGTGATCCAGGTGGATATTGGTGGCCACATGCCAAGTCCATCTGGACCCCCATCATTGTCTCTTTCAGCATTTTCAGTTTCCTTAATTGTAGCACAACTTACTATTTTTAGCAGTTTTTTGGGTCCTGAACTTCCGGAGCCGTTTTGAGGCCCTAAACGACGTTTTTTGGGGAATCTGGGGGCAACATGGGTCATGAAATGGACCAATGTTTCCCATTCCAACAATGGTAGTTCTCAGATAGATCTTTCTAACGAGCTATCATACGCGTCAAACGGAGATCGTATGCCAAAGTTACGACCCCGGGAAATTGATGTACCAATTTACCCAAAACGGGGCCCACAATTTGGCGTTTCATCTTCTAAGGGTCGGTTTTGGAATGTGAAGGGTTTTCCATTGTTTCTCAATAATAAATAGGCCTTCGAGCCTCATTGTAACACAAGTTCGAAACAGTTCAGAGGCATGTAGCCAACACATCTCTTCTCAGAGATAAGCTACCATCGCCCTAGCTAGTTTATTTCCGTTTCTGATTGTAAGCATATTTCAGTATTTTCCATTAATGAAATGAAGTATTATTTCCGCTGCATATTTGTGTATATGGTTATCTCTATAATTTGTTGCGTTCCTGTTTAAATCCGGATAAGAAAGAATCCAATAAGAGATGTTGGTAGGAAACAAACATATATCTGAAATTTTTAGGGAGGAGATTCTCTTTTTGCTTCTGTGATTATGCATGGAGCAATGGAAAATTTTATAATTTTTCTCACCTTCTTTGAGCCATCTTATGTGTGATTCTTGATGCCAGAGAACCTCATCATATTTTCTTTGATCTTCGAGATGAGTGATGAGGGTTGCTTCCTCTACCACAATGTCTTTGGATCTATCATTCATGATGATTTATTGTTTCATTTCTTGGATGCATTCTTCAAGAGCTCATTGATTGTGTAAGATGTTCCCAAATTCATTCTTATTCCATATTTGGATGAGCTTTCCAAATATTTGAGTTTTTGCTAAAAATACTTCTTGACAGAGCTTGGCTGTGAAGGATCATTTAGAATATAAATGCTTAAAAAAATAGAGACCTTAGAAGCAACGATAAACAAGGAAAACATCAATTCCAATACTTTGTTCCAACACTCTCATGACATGCACTTTCTACATTTAGTTTCTCCTTTAATACAATTTCTACTTTACTTCACAACTCTTTAATATAAAATTAATTTCATTATCATATAATTATGTTAGTAATATCTAATCATTTCATAAGACAACTATTAATTAGTTACATTTATAAGTTTATGTACTGAATGTCTTAATTTTTATATTTATATTTTTATAATTTTTAAAATAATTATTTATGATATTTAACATAATAGTATTAATATATAGATGATAATTTTTTCTATAAAGATTTTTATAATAATTTTTTCAGATAAATAAAAATTATCTTTATAACGTACAGGTTTATTTTATTTATTTTTAAAAATCAATTTAAATTTAAGATTTAATTATTAATTCTATTTTTATATATATGTTTTTTTAACATTTTTTTAAATTACCCTTTTTAATAATAAATTAAGTTAACTGATTTTAATTAATATTTATTTATTCATATAACAAATATAATATACCACCCTCAATAATAATAAGATGTCCACCGACCTGAACAGGCCAATAACGTGAATGTGAGGTTGCTGTTGATAGTCAGTAAGTAGTTATCATAAACATAGACCGCCGAACTAAGGGACTGTCCTGGATTATGGAGTGTGGATTGTGACAAAATAAGCAGCTGCTGCATACCATTTCCAACGTTCTCTTGGTGTGATTGGAAGAAAGCCACCAATAAAATATCAACGGCCACGTGATTGGTTTCCGTTAAAAAGTGAAGGTAGCAGCTCATGTTTGGTTTTATCGCCTTTAAAGAGAAGACAAAGACTGGATGAGATGGTTGATGGGTTCCTCTCCACTGTTCGGTAATGCTGTCAGTAGGAAGCGTAAAACTTGAAGGTAAGTAGTTGGTTTTCTTATCTCTAAAGTTAAAGACAAAGTGACATCCCACGCTCTGCTGTTGTCCTCTTTACTGTGAATTTCTGTTCGGTAATGCTGTCAGTAGGAAGCTTTACTGTGAATTTCTGTTCGGTAATGCTGTCAGTAGGAAGCTTAAAACTTGAAGGTAAGTAGTTGGTTTTCTTATCTTTAAAGATAAAGACAAAGTGACATCCCACGCTCTGTTGTTGTCCTCTTTACTTTGAATTTTTAAAGGGTTCTCAATACCACATACTGATGTATTTATATTTTTGTTGGTGTTTTTATAATTCAAATACATGTCTATGCATGTAAGGGTTTAATGTGTGCTTATTAGTGAACAGAAGATCATTAATTTTATGAAGGTCGTCACGCCTTTTTATTGGGAAATGTGTGCGTATGGAGACGTACGAGGTTAGTTACATTTATTTATTTATTTGAAAATGCGGTTCCTCCTACTGGTTTACAGGTGCAGAGTTACGGTCAATCACATCATTTTACAGTGTACTTTCGGAGAAACTGAAGAGTCCCCGATCCAATTCTTGTTATATATAGATGTGACGAGCCTGAGGAGTACCTCATTCGTTGTGGGTGGCTAAGTTGCTAACAATGGCTAATTTGTTGTATTCTGAGCGCCTAATGCTGGAATGTGCCGAGTTTTACATCAAGTTTGCCGCTGCTATCCTAGTTACATTAGTGGTGTCATGGAGTTTCTTGTTCCAAGTGAGAAAGCGGAGGTTGCCACCGGGGCCATTTCCGTTGCCGATCGTTGGAAACCTACACCTCCTGCTCGGACGCCTTCCACACCAAGCCCTAGCAACTCTCTCTCTCAAATGCGGGCCTCTCATGTCTCTGCGCCTGGGGTCCTCTGCCCTCACCCTAGTTGTCTCCTCCGCAGATATGGCCAAGGAATTTCTCAAGAATAATGATCGCCTTTTCGCTGGCAGACCTCAATCCATGGCTGCTAAGTATTTGTCGTATAATTTCTCAAACGTGGGCTATGCTCCATATGGTGCTTACTGGAGACAAATGCGTAAGATCTGCGTTTTACAGTTGCTCAGCTCCAAACGCTTGGATTCCTTCCGCTTCATAAGAGAGGAGGAAGTGTGTAGTATGATTCGTTCTATTATTGAAGACAGTGAGGGCTCTCATGTTCCCGTAAGCATTAGCAAAGCTGTGTCAACACTTGCGACTTCTATTATCTGCAGGATGGCCTTCGGCAGAAAGTACTCGGACCAACAGTTAATTGAAAGCATCAAAGAAAGTTTTCTGTTAGCCGGTACTTTCAATATCGCAGATTATATACCATACTTGGCGTGGCTAGATTTGCAAGGTTTGGGACGGCGATTCAAGAAAATACACAAGACGGTAGACCATTTCTTCAACAATGTGATAGAGGAACACATTGCGCGGAATGACCCCAACGTCACACCTGATCTTGTCGACGTTTTGCTGGCAATCTGCGCAGATAATGATACGGAGTTCCAAATTAAACGAAAACATATTAAAGGCGTCATTGCCGTGCGTTAAAATGTTTTTTCACATTAAAACACTCAATTACAGTGACTTTTAAAAAGTAAAGATTTATACATTGTTGGTAAATGATGTACATTGTATTTGCAGGATATGTTCGCCGCGGGAACGGACACGTCATCGATTGCGATAGAGTGGGGAATGTCCGAAGTGCTGAGAAACCCACCAGTGCTGAAGAAGCTTCACGAGGAGCTTGAACGCGTGGTTGGAATGGAGCGTATGGTACAGGAATCTGATCTTCCGTCTCTCGTTTATTTACAAGCTGTCGTTAAAGAAACGCTTAGGCTCCATCCACCGGGGCCTCTTGCCATTCCCCATTTATCTTTGGAGGATTGCAGTGTATCGGGCTATGAAATCCCTGGTGGCACTTGCGTTCTGCTCAACCTTTGGGCGATTGGGAGGAATCCAAAGTCGTGGGAGGATGCCGAAAGTTTCAAGCCAGAGAGGTTCATGGAAAAAACTGAGGCGGCAGAGGTGGATGTAAATGTGCAGAACTTTGAGTGGATTCCATTTGGAGCGGGAAGGAGAGGATGCCCCGGACAGCAACTGGGAATGCTTGTTGTAGAGTTTGGGATGGCGCAGTTGCTGCACTGTTTCAACTGGAGGCTCCCGGAGAAAATGAATGGGCAGGAGGAGTTGGATATGAGTGAGAGGTTTAATGGACTGACACTGCCCCGGGCGCATGAACTCGTGGCTGTGCCAACTCCTCGACTCTCCGTACTCTGAATTTATATTGACGTTACCAACTGTGTTTTCCTTCATTTCAATAAAATAAGTGAGACAGACAGACAGACATTCTATAGCATGTTTATCGTGTTTGTATAACGTTAATATCGCCCTGAAACAAGAGACCTTTCGAAGCCGGTATTTTAGATATGAAGCGCTGTGACGTGTATATTTTGATTATCCTAATATATATGAGGATAAGAATGTGGCTTGATTAAGATCCGTTTATTGATTTTCAATTTTTAATTGTGGTACATGATATTATTAGGTTTATGTTTATATTTACGGATCAAACAATATATTTTAATTAGTTATGATTTTATTTTAGATGATAGTCTCAAATGCTAAAAAAATATACAATGTTGAAAATTTTGAGTGTCTACTACTCGTCTGGTTTCTTATGTGGTAGGACAATAACTAAATTTTGAGTGTCTACTATTCGTCTGGTTTCTTATGTGGTAGGACAATAACTTATAGTACTGGTATGGTTTCTTATCTGGTAAGACAATAACTTATACATGACCTTTGTTACATATATTTTCTTTTCTAAATTAATATAAAATAATTACCTAATTTTAAAGAAAAAGAAAGAAAAATATTACTAAAATTTTTAAAAAAATTACATAAATATTTTATAAAATTTCAAAATCATAAATTAAGATTATACCAATTTAATTTAACAAATAATTTCTTAGATATGCTATTGAGAAAGGTTACAAAATCTAGAGTTTTCTTTTTTTCATCTGGAAAATCACATTACAATCATATTATACACATATACAATCACATCAAGCCTCCATCATTAACCGACAACGATCAAATCAACGGAGTCGAAATTGCGCCAGCAATGCTGCGCCGCAGAATCAAACGTGGTTCTGAGTGGGTGAAACCGACTTCCCCGGCCACTATGCCATGCACCTCAATTACATACAAAATCTAGAGTTTTCAACAACGTATTTAGTAACTTTTTAAAAAAGAAAATTTTAAAAATAATATAACTCCCGTTTTCAAACGTTATGCTCTATGTTGTTTTTGAAACTAATTTTTTTCTTTTTATTATATAAATAGAATATAATGTGTTTCAAATATCATTACTTAAATTTTAAGACATTTTTAAAGTCATATAATAATTAATTTTATATAATGATGGATTTTTTATATAAATAATTTATCTATAGTATAAATAGTAATTATTATTATTATTTGTAATATTGTTGTAATTTTTGTAATTTTTTAAATATGGTGATAAAATTTATCAGAATTGAACTCTTAATTTGGTTTAAGAATAGTTACTACAACAACCTTATAAATTAAATGAGTGGTAAATATATATAGGAATCAATTCATAGTAGGTATCAAGACACTTATTTTATAATTTATTGTCACATTACCAAGATTTATAAAATCATAAAAATTAACTGAATTGTAACTTTATTTTAAATTATTATTATTTATAAAAATAATTAATATATGATTTAGGGTTTGGAAATTTTGTAGTTAGGGTTCTCCTCCATCTATCTCTAGTCCTGGTTTACTTTATGCATTAGGTGGAAAAAGTGGCCTCCCATTATCCTCCTACAATGTAGTCTCGAGTGATGCCAACCCAAGTGGCATCACAAATGGAGATGGGGGAAAACAATCTTTCGACAATAACTCTGAAACATCAATGCTCCTCCTTACAATTCCACAAATTTGTTGGCAAGTGCAACATGACAAGCTAGGAGATTAGGCCGTTGTTTTCCAGTCAATTTGATTCAAGCAAATGGAAGCTTAAAGGATAAATAGATATGAAAATAGGGGCCAAAGGATTCTTTAATGTGATCTTTACTAATCTTGAGAACTGAACATAGGTATTTGAAGGAGGTCCATATTTCTTCAATTTTATAGGACTTTACCTATGTTTTTGGATTGAATTCTTTTGTCCAAATAAATAAAGCTTTATGCATGCCCAATTTTGGATCAAACTATACTCTCTACCAAGGGAATTCTAGGTCACTTTGTCAAATCTTCATAATTCACTAGATGAGGTATGTATATATATATATATATTATATATAATATATGTATATATATATATATATTATGCATGGATATATGTCTAAACAAACATTTCTCAGCCTCTCATAGCCTCCATTAATCCTTGTTTCAGGTATGATCTTTGGCAACAACCACTAGACTATGGACACATCACCTTTTATTTTTAGCATTTCCATGAATATGGTAATCTCTTCAAATAATACACTCTTCAAATCACAACAATGCAACAATCTAAGGACCCACACAAATATCGAAAAGGTTTCACTCCATTCAATTCTAATTATAAGTATACAAAGGCTTCAATTCCTTCTGAAATTAATCTTGGACTCCACCCCTTAAAAAACTTTGAATCCCTCACTGTCTAAACCTCTAACACATCTTTCATGTTACAAGTGTCTTCTCAACTAGATCTAGCCTTGACCAGTATTAGGTCACACCAAGACGACTTAATAATTCCTACAATCTCCTCCATTGCTTCTAATCCCCACCAATCAATACCACCTACGAACATTGGGATCTTAATCACAGAGGTGTTCTCTCAAGATATTCCTGCTGGAGGTGAGGGTATGGAACTAAATTATTTAGATATACAAGAAATGGCAACTGACTGCAAGAACAAGGATCTAGATCTTAAAGAGATTTTTCCTCAAAGAGAAGACCAAATTGCACTCATAACGAGCTCACTCCAACCATTCCCCAAAAAATATAGGGGGCAATCTTCAAAACCTAAAATAATAACATAGACTCTTCAAAGAATATAGATGTAGAGGCAAACATAACAACATGAATCTCTTTAAATAATAAGTTGAATTATTGGCCAATTAAAGCATAATTACTCTAATGACTAAGGCCTTTGTGTCAACTCCCCCTTCTTCTCAAGGAAAATTATCTCATGGAACATAAGAGGCATAAATTGATTAGGTAAGAAAATGCTTCTCAAGACACATATTCATTAAGATAAACATGATATAATCATTATGCAGGAAACAAAATGCTCTCACGAAATAGTCTCATCTATTATCTATAAATGTTAACAAGAATCCCAAAACTTGGCCATTGATGCAAATGGTCAAGCATGAGGTCTAGCTATATGTTGGCATCTTGAAGAGGTTTTGCTCATAAATTATTGGGAAAAGAAATTAGTTTTAACAACTAAATTTAGAATTGTAGGCTCAGATCAAGAGAGATATATATCAACATCTATGGATTTTACATCTTTGGTGAAATATAGAACTACATTCGCTCTCTATTGAGACTAGACTAGATGTTGAAATATCTCCTGTCGATAATTGGGAGAGGATTTAATATCATAAATTCCATCTCTGAGAAAAAGGGAGGTTTTTGAAGGCTCAATTAGTAGACAGTTCACTTCAAATATGCCATGCATGTCTTGAAACTAGTGGATATAGAGGCCATCAATAACACCTTCACTTAGAATAATTGATGTAAAGGAAAGCACTAGGTTTCCTCTAGAACAAAAAACTTAGTTATTTTTGAAAACATAATGGAAACTGGTCTCTTTTTAGAAGCCTCCATCCTTCCTTATAGAGTCTCAGATCACTAGCCTATCTATCTAAGTATTCACTTCAAAACTTGGCCTATGAATCAACCTTTTCATATTGATATTTTTTAGCTCTCGAACCTAACCCTCTTGGACAACGCCAAAACATGGTGGATAGATGCTCCTTCATATCCAAGCTCTCCCATGAATTCTTTTCAGAAAAAACTCTAATATCGTGAAAGATGCATCAAAATATGGAATAAGAACAAATTTGGGAGCTTGTTTCAAGCTCAGTGAGCTCTTGAAGAATGCATCCAAGAAATAAAACAAAAAATCATCCTGGACGATAGATCAAAACACCTTGTAGTAGAGGAAGAAACCCTCATCACTCATCTCGAAGATCATATAAATTAAGAGGAGATTCTATGGCATCAAAGATTACAGATGAGATGGCTGAAAGAAGGCGAGAAAAATTCTAAATCTTTCCATTGCTCCATGCTTAATCATAAAAGTAGAAATAAAATCTCCTCCCTAAAAATTTCGGTAGGCATCAAGCTCTAATTCACATCCATATTGAAGCTAAGCTTGTTTCATATTACTAACATCTCTTATTGGATTCTCCCCCCTCCATAGTTGAAACCGTTAGAAATATCACCCATGCGTCCCTACTTTAGTCAATATGGAGAAAAATAAGGCTCTACTTCTTCCTACTACCATAGAAGTTGAAGCAACCACCTTTGGAATGTCTAAAAGAAAAGAACTAGGGCCTGATGGATTTACCTCTAAAATACTATCAGGCATGTTAGTCATTCGTAAAAGAGGATGTCTAGATAGGTCTTGAGGAACCTTGATCAACAAACGTTGTCCTACCTTCCCTCATTTCTACCCTTCTTACCCTTGTGCCATAAAAATCCAATTTATATGAACCTAATGGTTTTTGTCCTATTGCCCTTTACAACACTATCTAAAAAATGATCTCTAAAGTTATTTCCAATTGTTTGAAACCCATTCTTGTATCACTCATTTCCCTGGAGAAAATAGGTTATGTTGAAGGAAGACAAATTTTGGATGGGATAATAGTGGCCCAAGAGTTGGTTCATTCCATTCATCATTAAAAAAAATCAAGTATGCTCATCGTGCTCAGTTTATCTAAGTATTTTGACATATTAAGCTAGTATTACATTTCATAAATCCTCCGAGTGTTTGGTTTCTTGGAAGCCTGGATCACCTAGATTCTTTCCCTTATCTCCTTTTCCTTCTTATCTATCTTAGTTAATGACTCTCCTTCTAAGGCCTTCAACCCTCCTATAGGAATTCATCAAGGAAAGGGTTGGGATGGGCCCTAAAATAAGTTTTTACTATTGGTGCCATCAATGCTCTGCACTTCTCCAACTCTAATCTGAAATCCCTGCACTAGAAATTTGTGGATTCTCATGGATGTTCCAGCTATCTGAGAAGAATTTCCCTTTTGAAAACTCTTGGATGATTTCTTGGCTACCTTAGGCATGGACATAAACTCACAACATTCTGAGGTCATCTTGTTCAATACTCCCCTTTCTATTCATTTTCATCTCAGTAATATCTTGGGCTTCAAGAAAAGCACCTTAACCGCTACCTATCTAGGTGACCCTTTAGATCCCAATTCCCTATGTACCAAAATTTGGTATAACCTCATTCAAAATTTACCAACCAAATGGATAGCTGGAATTTCCACTCAATTAACATGTATGATAGAACTATCCTCCTTAAATCTATCTTGCATTCCTTATCCATGTATTTTCTCTCCTTCCTTGTAGCTCCCAAAATCATCCTTCAGCAAAGTAAAGTCCTTCAATGAAATTTCTTATGGGGAGAAGCAATAAAAGAGAAAAAATGGGAACTAGTTTCTTGGGAGATAGTATGTATAAAAAAAAAACCAAGAGTACCGGGCTTCCAAGATCTAGTATCTCTGAACACTATCATAGGATCCAAACTTTGGTGATGTTGGATACAGGAAGGTTAAGACTTATGGAATAAAATATGATCTAATAAATACAACAACCACATTTCTAATGAATAGGGCATCCCTACAACTATTTTTCCAATAGGATCATCTATTTGGAATATGGCTTGTAAACAAAAACATTTAATACAAGAACATTGTTTCTAAGAATTCAAGGATGAAATAACTGCTCACTTTTGGATGATTCTTGGCATCAATTTTCCAAACATTCTTCCTAATAACATTTTTAAGATATACACTATGATATAGAATCTCAAAGGGGAATTCTTGTATCTGATTATTGGGAAAACATCTCCCCATAGACCAATAATCAACAATGGAAATCTCCCTCCTCCTGGGACATCCCCTTATCATCCCAAGTCCTTGAACGGTTCAAGGAACCTTTCTACATTAGAAAATCCACTTTTCTAAATATTTGAATAAACTTCATTGGGGATATTGGTCATAGGGTTCTTTCAACATTAAATAAGCTTACCTCCTTGTGGCCAATAGCATTCAGACTTTGAATAAATAGTTATAGTCTAAAATTTGGTGGGAGAAGATTTGACCCAAGATAGCTTATTTTCTCTCATCTATCCTATATAGAAAAATTTTAACCTATGAAAATATTTCCTCTAGGGGTTATGATGATCTCTCACTCTATTGCTTGTGTTGAGCTAGTAAAGAAAATCATGAACATATTTTCCTCTCTTATCCTCTAGCTCATGATATTTGGAACCGTTGCTTCAATCTCTTTAGACAACATTTCTAATTGGAGACTTTTTCCCTAGAATTGATCAATAACTGGCCACTTTCTCCATTATCCAATCCCACTTTTAATAGAATTGGGATTCTTTCACTTGGATTTTTCTTATGGATTCTATGGAAATAACATAGTGAATGAATTTTTGGTAATCCTCAAGACTTCATCCTCTCTCTTTGGAAAAAATTTCTTCGTAATCTCAAAGAAACCATCCTTATCTCTAATTGGTCATCCTCAGACTCGAAATTCCAATACATTGAGGTTCTTATTCTTGCTACTTTCAATTTGCTCGCTTCTGCTGCCCTACTCCCACCCCCCTCCCTCATTAGCTCCCTCCTAGCCCTCACACTAGTATTCCAATATTATTTTTATGAAACTAAGCATTGATGGTGCCTCTAAAGGAATCACTATCCTTGTAGGTTTTGGGGGAGTATTTTTCTAAAAAATAGTAGAAACATTCATCTATATTTTTGTTAAATTGGCCATAATAGTAATAATGCAGCAAAACTCAAATCTCTTGAAATGGTATTGAGGATTTCCTCCACCCTCAATTTCTCTTGCCTTATCCTCGAAGGTGAATCTTATATTTTTACTTCTTTGATTACTAAACTCCTCCATGGATCCTCTTGTCTAAAAATAACCAAAAGATGGAGATTCAAAAGCTCCTTGAATCTCACCAATCAATTCCTTCCTCAAATATCTATTTTCATTCCCTCACATATATGTAGATTGTCTAATCAATTCACAAATCTATTAGCCAATGAAGGTTGTAATACACTCTCTATGTTCAACCATTCTTCTTGGTATTTCTTCCCCCCTTCCCCATTAAAACATGAATGCTAGGAAATAACAACTCAATAGATTAGTGTCTTAATGTGGGTGGGAAGGAATGAGATAAATGGATTTTGGTTATAGTTATGTTTAAATTTATTATTAGCACAGAATTTGTAGCTCAACAAGTTTGTTGTATTTGTCTCTTTTTGTTGGTCTCCCCCTGATTGGGGCAACAAAGGGTTTTGGTCTATGTTTTTCATGGACTCTCGTCTAATTTTTCAAGCTCTTAACTCTCTGCTTTATTACCTCTGGTTTGGTTCCCAAAGTGGTAGGACAAAGATAATAAGTTTATTAAACTGATCTAAATATTTTCTGTTGCAATGTAAAGACAACTTACAAAATGAAACATATATACATTTAAAAGAAAACTCAGCAAGTAAAATATAATAAAGCAACAATGCAAGAAGAGTTAGTGACACTTGTGTATATGATAATTTTATAACTAAATTAAAGAGAAAAAAAGCATAAATAATTTTGATATAAATCTCAACCCTCTATATTAACTACTGACTATTATTAAAAATATTCCTTGCAGGTTAAATCCCTACCATCCACCTAATTCGCGGATAAGCGTATATATGTGAACTTTTTGTGGAAGAGGGTTGGTTGAATTTTGTTTTGTATAGATAATTAAGAGACAGATTTGATGAAGATCGAATATGCTTGGCATATTCTTCATCTGAGTGTTTAATCAATGACTACGAAAAGGGAAAATCAAAGGACAAAACAAGTGGCAAGATTTAGTCTGGAAGTGTTGGTGACAAAGTTAACACATTGTCAAAGTTAGTTCATGAATATTTTGTAAAAGCTAATTTCACTTTTATAATTTTTAACAACTACAAAATTTAGTCGATGAATAAACAACATTTTTCATTATTCCAAGCCATAATTTTACTGGACCGAACTCGAATAAAATTTATTCAAAGTTAAAGAGAACATATTAAAGTTAAATGTTACTGTATTATTAATTTACTATTATTAAAAGTAATTTACTATGGTAAAAGTTATTCAAAGTTAAAAAGAACATGTTAAAGTTAAATGTTACTGTGTTTTTTATAATGAAAATCCCTGAGAAGTTATTTTGAAACGAATCTTACTATATTTGGCTTCCATGAATTCAATGACCAAGGTCGAATAAACAACCTTTTTCCTTATTCGAAGCCACAATTTCCTGAATACCTCTAGTAAAGCATTCAAGGTACGCTTAGCCCTTAAAAAAATAATTTACTATGTTACAAGTACATTATTAAAAGTAATTTACTATGGTAAAAGTTATTAAAAGTTAAAAAAATAATTTGTAAAGGTTAATGACTACTTGTACTGGTCTTTACTAATTATTGTTTCTAGAAATGGATGATAAAGCGGGTGGGGTGGGGGGGGATTGCAAAATGGTTGTCATCATCGTGGATGCAGAGACCACTTGCATGCTTGCAGAATTTCATATTTTATGGAAGGTTGGGTTGTTGAGTTCTTGTTTGTTGGACTTTGCTGCCACAATAGAATTGCGTGGACGAGGTGTGATTCGTAAGTTTGGCATTGTAGAGGAATACTAGAGTGGTCGTCTCTCTTCAAACGAGTAAGAAAAATGAACGACATTTTATATTTAAAGTATGAATTTCCTCGTAATTCCTATGTAAAGTTTTAATTAAAGATATAACACAAGATTAGATACAGAAATAGTTGAATGGTAATGATTATAACAAGTGTTGTAAATTATAATAGTAAACTAAATCAAAATGATAATGTCCATTCTTATTCACCGTAAAATAATGCATCCACTAAAGCACTTCTTGCAACGCACTAGGGTTTTGATTAGAGTGCTTCTAGCTCTTATTGGTTCTGCTTGACAAGGCTTCCCTTTTGTAGGACTCCTCTCCTATATGTGACATGTGGTGATGGGCAGGTGTTGTAGGAACTCGTGTTTTGAGGCGAAGAGGGTCATGCCTACATGTAGGAATGACTGAGGGTCATGCCTAAGTGGATTGAAGCTATAGTATGCTATAACGACTAACTCTATAAGATAAGACTAGATCTTTAGTGCACTAGTTGTTAATGTGAATTAACTTTTTGTTATTATTAAAAAAACATATACAATAATTGGTTAGTAATTTATGAGGAGGTATATGTATATTTTCAAAGATAAGCCATGTTTTAAAGTCTATAAAATAACTCAGGTAAGCTAACAGTGTCAGTCAAATACCTTCAACTCTCCACGATGGTCCTAACTAAAGGAACCCTGAATGCAAATAATTCAAGCAACGAATTATAAAAAAATTAAAGAAAAGTATACATATATTCAAAATAAGAAATCATAAACATTATGTGCACAGGAATATAATAATATTTTCACAGAATAACAATATTAGTGCAAATGAAAAAACCGATTTCTTCACAGAAGAACCATCTCCAAAATGTAATTAGGAGTCTCATTTGATCTTACATAAGCCTTTAAAAATATAATAATTACAAAACATTAAAAACCAAACCATAACATCTGTATCCCTGCTACTTCCATTAACGAGAAGCCGAAAATTAAGAACCCGTTATTGTGAGCAGGAGTTTACACAAGTACCAGACCTAGAGTGCCGAAGCTAGCTAGGGGGTGCCCTCACCTATGGAAATATAGTTACAAAGTTACAAAGTAACTTCAATATAGTGACTATTTTTTTATGTTTATATGACACTTACGATAACTGTGGCTTAACGGTGCACCATTTAATTTGTCAACTTTTTTAAAGGCTTATCTCACACATAGAATTGGTCTCTGACCTGGGATTGTTGGGAGGCTACAGAAATAGCTTGGCATCTAGCTAACCTAGGTAGCATAATCAGTTGCATGAACCCTTCTTTACGAGTTATTCTTATTGTTTTTATTTCATATACTGATTACTAGAATGCCAACCCTTTTCTTCATTAACGGACGAGGGTTCCCTCTTCTGAGACCCTACAATAAGTAAGCCTTCGACTGCCATGACCTAATGTCATTCTCTCACATTAACCTATACCGTGACATGTTTGCACTCGCAAAAATTGAATTAATATCCCATCCACTACTTAGTTAAGTCTCTTGTTTTCTTTTAGTAATTAACAAACAATAAAGAATTTCAAAAGAGAAGAACCTTTCATTTTCCTTTAGTTGTTATTTTCATTATATTATTTCATTTCACATATGATGAGTTTTTTCCCTTCCTTACTTTTCTCTTTGTTGAAATAAGCAAAGTTTCACACTGTATTTACTTCAAGGCAGTAAATAATTCATAGAAAAGTAATTTTGCATGATTTACTATTTCATACAGTAATCACAAAACTTCTAGCTGAGTGAGACATCACATAATAATATGGCTTCTTCTTTTATCACAACAAGACTTAAGTTTCCTGTAAAAATTGTACATCAATTAAATCACACCCTTCCAATAGGGCTATAGACAATTCCTTTTACAAGTATAAAATAAGCATTCAAGAAACTGCCACTTTAACTATTAAGAAAAACATTATTCCAATATGGGTATCCTAACTTGGAAAGGGAGATTAGCAGAGTGAAAACAATTTCCATAAAATTACAAAACTATTAATTGCAGACTATACGAACCCATAACATACAGAGACATATATTATTTTCATAAATAACAAGGGTTCTTTCCACAAAACTATACCATATTATAGCTTGGAATAGACCATGACCTGTAACTAGGAGCAAATTACTTTTATCTAAAACTTAAAGTTGAGTTACATATAATTTAATAAAACAACCAACATAGAGAAGAGTGTTCCAGAATGAGCCAAGCACTTCGAATCCAACGATAACATTTCTCAGCCGAAGATCAGAGGAATTATCTTAACACTTCTAAGGGCAGTTTAGCCAGAAACCAACCTGGTAGACCCTCGAGTTTGGTCACTGTCAAACACCATCATTGTCCTCCATTACCACCCACAAGGAGAGAAACTGAGCTACTTGCCACAAAGTGTAACATGGGTCAAGTGTTGCATGAAAAAGGAAATGATAGTAAATATGTAAATTTGATACAGTATAGGAAAATACCCTTACCCGAACTTGTTGTGAGAAAGGTAGCCACCAAGGAAGGCACCGTCTCAAGCAAACAAATCCCTAACCCATCGAAGTTGTGGTCGCCCTTCATGGGTAAGCTGGAGATGTTGCAGTGGGAAAAGGAATCGAGAGTAACCCTTCGCAGAATATACCTCAGGGACAACATGGTGAGCGGTGTCGGCCATCAAGGAAACTTGAAGGAGGACCATTAAAAGAACACCTATGGATGACTATGGTAGCAAATAGACTAAGATGTGATCGCAGGAGGCAGAGGTTGAAGGGAGTTGCAGAGCTTCCCTCTCGATGCAATGAAGCAAAAAATTACCATGCTCACCCTTTCACCCTTTGGTAGTTACCTTAACTGTGCACTGGAGCGCTTGAGCCATCAGACTCCTTGGAGGTAGATCAACTGTAGGATGGCTTCTGAGTGTCGACCTAATGGGTTACACCTGAAGAGCATAAGGGTGGTCTCAAGAACCATCCATCCTATTAAATGTTTTTGTGGTGCATCGAATCCTACTGCAAGGAGGGATCCAAGGCTTGTGAATGAAATCAAATCACATTGTAATATTTCCATTAAACATTTATGTAATTCCATAAATGAAATAAATGTATGAATAGGCAATATAAGATCTTACCAAGAGTTAGCATGGATTAACAAGTAGGTGTATTCATGCACTGGAGCACCTGAGCCGTCAGATTCCTTAGAGGTGGATCAACCATAAGATGGCTATTGAGTGTCAGACCTAATGGGTTACACCTAGAGAGCATAAGGGTAGTCTTGAGAACCATCCATCCTCTTAAATGTTGTCATGGTGCATCGAATCCTGCCACATGGAGGGGTCTAATGTTTGTGAATGAAATCAAATCACATTGTAATATTTCCATTAAACATTTATGTGATGCCAATAAATGAAATAAATGTATGAATAGGCGGAAAAAGATCTTACCAAGAGTTAACGCGAATTAACAAGTAGGTGTAGTAAAATAAATTTTTTTAATGTCAGATGGTTTAGTTGTTACAAGTGGTATCATAAATTTCATATAATCATAAAACATTGTAACTATATTGAAGTTATCATAACCTTGAGATAAACATAAAAACTTTGTAACTATACCTTCTAAGAAAGACTATTTTTTTAATGATAACTACTTGTAACTTTATGACATTTAAAGTTCAATTAGTGATCATCAATAATTCCAATTGGGAAAAAAATACTATAAATTCATAATTATTTAAAAAAAAATTAAGATTATATATACACTTTATTACATGCTAAACCAATGTTTCTTAAGAAAAATAATTTTTGACTTAAAAATATTAAAAATAACATAGGGCATAAAGAGTCTTGAGCAAGTTAAAATAATAAAATTTAAAATTAAAATTAGTGTTTTGTTATTCATATAACTAAGCAGTACATTGAAATGGAAAAGAATTATTTATATTTAAAGTGAATACTATAAAAAGTTTATGATTAATCTAAATGTTATATTAAATTTATTATTTTAATATAAAAATTTAAAATACTTATGTAAAAGAAATAGTGTTTTAATAATTGAGATTGTATAAGAAATAAAATGGCAATATATAAGAAATAAATTACAAAGTTTCGCTTTCACAAATATAAATTTATTGTTAATCTCAATTTTAATATTATATTAAAAAGGTTATGCACCATGTGTTCATCTAAATTATTATTTGACTATGGGCGATGTGTCCTTGTTAACATTGAAATATTGAATTCCTTCATGAACTTTTGTATTATTATATTATGAATATTGAAATAATGAACTTTTGTATTAATAAATAGTTATCTTTAAAAAAATAACCTTTCTTAAAAGGTATAGTTACAAAGTTTTTATGCTTATATCAAACTTATGATAACTTCATAAATTGCAAACTTTCAGTTTCACAAACATAAATTTATCATTAATCTCCATTTTAACTACTATATTGAAAAGGTTTTGTATAATGTGCTCATCTAAATCATTTTTTGACTATGGGGGATGTGTCCTTGTTAATATTGAAATATTGAACTTTTGTATGAACTTTTGTATTATTAGATTATTAATACTGAAATAATGAACTCTTGTATTATATTGATTATTAATATTGAAATAATGAACTTTTGTATTATTCTTTTTATTATTTTATATATATCATAATAATTGAATTAACAATGAGGGTAATTATCATATATTTGGAAGGTGAAAAATGATATCATAATTTAGTTGAAAACTTTTAACATGTCCATTGTTACACAGTATTTTGTCACACCTCCTGCACTTCCCTATGACATACCCCAAAGTACCCAAAACATGACCATTATATAGTATATTCATCCATGTATACAACTCCACTAATCTTTATCCACCAGCAGATCCTCCATCTTGATTTTCCACAACTTAAAACTCTGACTATTAAATTTATCGATCTCTATCTTTCCACTGCTTGTCATCGTATTTCACCACAAGAATCAATCCCGCAATTCTCCCACTAAATAAGGCCTACCACAGGCCCGAGAAAAACCCCTCAGAAGAAAAGGCGTCCCCTTAAAGACGAAATGGCTCTGATACAAAATGTATTTTTTAACCCTGTATAGAAATTACTTGCAAACAAATTCTTAAAACACAAAAAATATAAAATGGTGAGAAACACAAAACAAATTCATAGCTGTTTTCCCCTGGATCCAAAAATCAATTCTACCACATTGATTTTTCATTATATTCCTTTCAATTTTAAAATGCATATATATACATGTCGAAGCATCCATAAACCCTAATCCATTAAGCCTGGATTAGAACATAATCGTAGTTCCCTTGATCGGATCTATAAGATACCATGGGTAGAAAACCATCATGCCAAAAACCATGTGAAAAACCAATGCACAAAACAATAGGTAGGTTCACCTACTTGTTATAGGGTCAAAAAAAAAATTCTTGGGCCACTACGCCAGACCCCGTAGAGGGGGGGTACTGCCACCCTCAAACCCCCCGATGGGGGGGCTGTCTCCCCCCCTGTGACCTCCTCACTTCTCCCAGCACAACGAAGGGAGGGCTCCCCCCCCCCTCTCCCCCGACTTCACGCGTGGGGCTAGTCGTGGGAAGAATATAACAAATACCCAAAATTTCTCCTATTCATTCCAATAATTCTATGGACCAAGTTCTAGCATGGGAGTTCTAATCTTCTTTTCTCTTATGAAGCCAATTCGTGGACCACAAATGTGAGCACTCCAAATTGTTGCAACGCCTGCTCAAAGAAGAAAGCCACCAAGTAATATGATTCTCCTCAATCAATCATCCACAGTGGCTCTCCTATTAGGGCTATCGACAACAAAAGAATTGAAAATGTGGGCGATGGCATCACCATCCCTATTATAGCCGAATCTGGCTCTGATCCGACATCTTGACAACATTAATCACAATATTGTTGAATCTATATTCAGATTACGTCAAGAATGTGATGAATTTTGATTTACATGGAGGGGGAATGAAAGTAGTTCCATTGTACCAAAAATTTAATGCAATAGCAAGGACTAGGTCCCTTCTCACCTTGATATTCTTATTCCCAGCCTTGAGTATTAAATTTTGTTGGTACTTGTGTGAGCGTTCAGATCAAGTTGACTACCAAACGTTACAATTGTTTTCAAAAGAGCACCACCTTGTTAATATTTATGATTTTGATATTAATTTGAGCCACCAATAATTATTTGCAAGCTTCAATGTGTGCACCTAATTCCTTTGAGACCACATTTGATTATACAAATAATTTCCTACAACTAGATTTTTTCCTTGTGTTCAACTCAAACTACCTTTACGATTTGAATTATGCCCAGGGGGATGGCTCGTTATTTTCATGGTAAGGGAAAATTTATAATATTCCTATTATCTATATCCAAGGACCTTTGCTCTAGCATAGTTCCTTTGTTTGCTAATTTGTCAGCAATTGGATTCAATTTTCTCAACACATGAAAATTTTTGATTTGCTCAAATTGCTTGATTTGAAGCATAATTATTTGCAATACAAAAGCGATGCTATATTTTGTGATGGTTTTTCTTTTGAAGGTTGTTGAATAAAAATCAATGAGTCTCCAATCACTATGACTTTTTCTTTTTTATGGCTATTTCTAGTTCTATTCTCTGCCATAGAGCTAGGTTTTCAGCTTGATTGTTGGTTGCATAGCCAAACTACCAAGCAGATTGAGTCTCTATTTTTTCATCGGGGCAAGGGATAAGCAAATTAATGTTGATAGTGTTTACTACATCCATTTCACATTTTTTTTTCTTATATAAAGTAAGAACTCTTGAGAAAAATAGTGAGGTAGATAAATGTGAAACGAAATCTTATAAAAAATAAATAATATAAAGACTATGACATCTTTTTTTTTCTTTTTTGTAAATTTAATTCAATCGATATCAAAAAAACATTTTACATCAAGATACGAGAGTACTACAAAAAATCTTTTACACTCATGGTGTTACATATGAGATTAACTCATTAGTTTTTTGTTTTTACCCATTCTCTTTCATACATTGGTCCAACCTATAGGGCTATCAATAATAACTGAAGGTGGAGTTGTATCCTTGATAGTTTGAAGGATCTATATAGCTGATGAATCTACTCTGAATATTATTTCCTTCTAATTTTCTGAGTGGTCGGACGCATGGTTGCGCATTTTCCCATTGATTGCCAACAATATCATCGTTGAATCCTTATACTTAACCTTTCTCACAAGGGCACCCTCTACAGAGGGAAGAGATAAAGCTATTGGGTAATGAACCAAATCTAGAGAAGATGAGATGTGAGATGATAACTTATGTTGTTGAGCGCAATCCTTCTTATGATCTGCATAATTGTTGGAGCCTGAAGCAATGTTTGGGTCCTTCCATCCACGATTGGGTTTCTTTGGATCTTGGGTGTTGAACCCTTCTTTTGAAGAAGGACACGAATTCTAAAGGTGCCTTGGTTGTTCACATGTTCTACACATGAAATTATTTTTTTCATAATCTAGAGGTTGATGAAATTATTTTCCCTCACGCGTGAGGGTAATTTGTCTAATAAACCTTCATTAAGATCAACTTCTATGCATATTTGGAAAAAAGTGATGATCCCTTGAGCCAATATTTCGCAGTCTAGTTTAATGAATTTACCTGTTAAATTTTCGATATCTGCTAGGATCTTTGACCTAATATAGTGAAAAGGTAAGTTTGGGATCCTTACCTAAACTATAGTGGCCGAAGATTTCATATTATTCAGATTAAAATCCAAATGCATGGCTGAAACTAAAGACCAGTTCAGTCCCAAAACTAGGGTCCCTATCCAAAACCTTATGTCGATCTTCCATAGTTTTAAAGACCACCACAAAAAAACATTTTGAACAAAAAAGCAACTCAACATTATAGGACTAGTTTTGGTGAACCCAATACTGGAGGACAAATAACTAGGGACAAAAACCATTAAAATGATAGATAATCACCCTATGTTTGTAACCTATTACCTGGATCTTCAAGAGAATAACATATTGAAAGCTTTAGTGTGTCCGTAGATTTTCCCACCACAAAATCTTGACCTGAGAGTTCTTTTGGAATTTGATAACTAGAATCAGGGTTAAGGGCATCCTTAAAGGAGTTGTGCTTCAAATCAGTGGCTTCCTCTCTACCCCTGGCACCACCATTTAGACATCCAGTGAGAGATATTGATGCATCTCTCTTGATGCCATAATTTTTTATACAATTCTCCATTTTCAACTACCTACCTTCTAAGAGGAGCCTCATTACGCCCACATGAATTCCTCTCCACTCCTGAATGTTGGAAGTGAACTTAATAAAAAAACGCTATTCTTTGACCATAATGCATAGGGACTTGATAAAAGTTGGGAATTTTTTAGAAGAAAAATCCCAAAATCCTTCATTATCGGGATTTAGCTTTCAAAATCCTCCACAAGTAGAAGAGTAACCTCATCAAGATAGAATTTTTTGACAAGCACTTTGTGGGTACTCTCATTGCCTTGGTGAACATCTCGTTCAGGAATTTTCACAATCATTTCACAAGACTCCATCCTACTCACTCCTTCAGTCCACATAGGCTCAAAAGCCCCTTGAATAATGACCTAACATTGGACATGGACTATTTTTAAGGCTCCATTGCAATCCAAGCCAAACGATGTCACTTATAGCTGAATCAATTCTTTGGATAACTTCTCGGTATCCCTAGCCACTGCACTCGTCTAGTGTTCCTGTATCCTCAAACCCCTGCACACAACTTCTTGGGAATATTGCATATGAGAGACATTTCACCATTGTTGTAACATGCCATAGATACCAAGGTGAGTATATATAAAAAAAATATAAAAATTATGGGGGAAAAAGATTTCTTGAAAATCTGTCAACCTCTCCTGCCATGGTTGTGCCATATTTGAGAATGTAGTGTCAAGATAGATGAAAATATGTTGGCCAAAGTTGTGGAGGTAGATAACGATTCTGGATGAGGTCGTAATAAAGGAGACTCTCACATGACCTAAAGCCCAACTATCTTCATGGACCTTTTGGCACCCAACTACATAAAGGTGGTTGAAACCCTATATAGATAACCTCAAAACATCCACAACTTTATTCATACGCATGGTGAAGCTCAAACTCCCCAAGATTTTGATAACTTAACACACCTGGAACGAGATGAAGCTTTACGAAGTTGAGTTTGGCATTGTAGAAAAAGAGACAAACTCTAGCACTTGTTTTTCCATCCATGTTGTCTATCTTCCAACATATTCAAATACCCATTGAGGATTTTCTTCCTATAGCATAAATATTAAAATAATGTTTATCGATAAATTTAGAAATTCATTTTCTTTTGTTAAGTAACTTTATTTTTTTTATTATAAATATAATTTTAGGTGCAATTGTGAATATTTATGTTCACAAATTTCATTAGGAACAAGTTCCTTACACCATTTATAGTTGTGAGATACACTATTTTGTTTATTTCGCAGGCCCCATCAAGCACAAGTACCATTTTGACCATAAAAAATTAGTATTGCATTGATCTAAAAAATAATCATGTAGCAAGCTAATCATAATAATAACAAAATATGGATAAATAATAAATTAGAGAATATAATAATCATAAAATAATCATTTATTATTATTAAAACTATTTTAATAATAATAATAATAAAACTAAGTCCGCTTGGCGTAGCTCAAGTGACAGTGGCTGTGGAAATGAAGTCTCACCGAACCAGACATCTTGGGTTCAAATATTGTGCTACCCTCCCCCGTGGTGGGTGAATCATGAACATGTAAGCATGAAAATGAGAGTCCTACCAAGTTTACAAAAAAATAATAATAATAAAACTAAAAATTATAACGACAAATTAAAGCAACTAATAAAAATTATAACTAAAGATTATTATAACTAATAAATTTTTTTATGAAAACTTTGATGTATGCACTTTCATGTTTATATGTGTTATAAAGTAATTCTAATAATTATCACAATATATAATAATAATAAATAAATATAATTATGTTTAAATAAAGTATTTACATATTACTATATAAAATTATCTACATTTTATTAAAAAATTATAATATATTATATTATGAATTAAATTATGTACAATTTATTAAACCTATTATGTCTATGGGTTTTGGATAAACAGTAATCCAGTTTTTGTTAAGGCATTCTTTGATGTGAAGTTATTAGTTCAATTCTCGGTCCCCATTAGAATGATATATTGAACACGATAAAAATGTAAT
>APFE030697776.1:89041-102678 GCA_000404065.3 Pinus taeda
AAATGTTAATTTAAAAATTGTTATCTTATCATAATATTATAAAGTAAATGATCTTGAATATCTAAATAACATTATATTTGTCAAAATGTTTTCAAAATATCTATTTGTTCAATATATCATCATAACTGCAATTCAAAATCTTGGAGCTTATTTATCTAAATCTTCATGATATGTAGAATGTTTCAATATATACTCACTATTTATTTTATAAGCTTGGAAATACCTTTCTTTTGTATTAATCATATATAAGGCAGGTGACCAAATTATGTCCAGTGGCCTCAACTTGCCCGAAGGAAACAAAGTTTGTTGGCCACCGATCAACTTCATATGTCATCCAAAACTTAAACAGTTTGAGCATGTCCATCCAGGCTAAATAAGCTATTGTCTCTAATATATGTCTAAACATACTACTGTCAATGTAAATGCTATCCAACTATATCATTGTGACAAAATAACAAAAAAAATCATTACTTCCTAACTTCTTAGTGTTCATTCATTTGACATTCTATGGGAATCGGGTCCTTAGCACTCGACCTTGGCAATTTGTTCTGTAGCAGGTTTTTGAATTTGTTTTTCCATGCAGCCTAAGTGGACATTTTCGTGGAACTATTGCACCTAGACTACCTGGATCTGCCTTTGAATATACTTTAAGCTAGGCGCCTCTTGTTGGGTTTGCAGTGAGTCCTCCAAATACCTGGTTGTTGTCATTTCTTTTGTTAATAAGTTCTTCATGACCCAGTAGTGATGGTCTGTCTATTTGAAGAGAGTATGCGAACCTCAAGTGTGTCCTCAGTCTAAAAGCAGGGGTTCCCAATCCTTTGCTAGAAGCGGCTCTGTTGCAACCTTGGTGTTCAATTCCACCTCCCATGAAGAAATTAGGGACTTGACCTATGCTGGAGTTCCCCCATTGTAAGCATGCACGAGGTTTTGCATATATTCCTCCCTTGTTCCCCCCCCCTCCCCCCCTTTCGTAGGGTCTTGCTAGTTGAGGCCATTGATGTTTTCCTTTTGTTGTCAATTTGTTTACAGTTGCGATGACACCCTCTTTTCCCCTGTCCCACTTCTGCCTTTTATCAGAGTTTCCTTCAACTATAGGGACTCCCAAACTCTTGCCTTATCCTAAACTGGAAGTGTCAGAGTTGGAGGGAGAAGAAGATTAGACGATCCTATAAGAGTAGCGTATGCAGAAAAGTTAAAACCAAACCAAATGTCAATGTTTCCATCCAACCATTCCCTGTGGAGCACAGTTACTGATTCGTGTTTCCTGGTTTGAGGAGTGAAACCCAATTCCCCCCAACCCCAACATCAATGGCCTTTATCCTCTCTGTACCCAGACTTAGGTGAATTCCCTCCCTTTGGCTCACAATTCTCCCTCTAGTCCAGCTAGCCCTCTAGCTCCTTGGATTAAGCCTTGCCATGACCAACTTGACAGACTCACAGGTGTTGGGACATTGAGGTATTGGGATGCAAGTGGCAGACAAGACCCTAACTAAATTGACAGACCCGCTAGGGTTTGGTGACCATAACTCACCATTCATGCTCCTCTAGATCTTAAAATTAAGAGAAAACCCGACCTTGACGGGATTGACAGATAGGTTAGTAAAGGACATGCCCGGGTTTGATTGCATTCCCTTCCTTCGGCTATTCATTCTACCCCCGACCCTGCCAGGCCTCTGGCTCCAATAATTTAACTATGTCGTTGCATAATTAATAACTGCTTAGGGGTTAGGGTTCCCTGAATCCCCTTTCATGCCCCACTGAGCCAAAGGTTTGCCTAGAATCCAAACAATCGCCAACTAGTTAGACACCTCGGTTTGAGAGGGCCATGACTACCCATTCCTAACCTGCTGGACCAGAAGATTACCCAAAGACCAGGCAATAGTAGCTTGAAAAAACATACTGGTGGTTTGAAGCCCAGACTCCTCATTCTTCCATATCTGGCCCATAAATTTTCTAGGTGGCCGCAGGCTTTCAGGGTTTCGTCAACCCCGTCTAGGTCGCAGGCACCTGTGTTTGATGAATGCAGGGGAAAAATTTACAACCCGAGTGCCAATAGCAGACCCAAACCCTCCATCCATTCCCCTTTTAGCAAAGAAATTGCCATATAACATTGAAATTAAAATGTCGGACATCAAAAGTAGTGAACTAAACCAAATTCCACCAGAAACATGTAAAACCATCACTAATATTTGTCAAAATAGCCTCCTTTCTGGCAGCATAGGCTCCATATCTAGGACAAGGGGGGTCGGAAATATGTACGAGTGTCCCTATCTAGCTGAAGCGCTTATGGATTCTTACTGTTGGTGATGACGATCTCTCGTTCTGCAAGCGAATTCCACCACCCTGCTACTAGTTGCGTCTCTCACTAGCAAGCTCCTCCACCGAATGTGCATGCAAACTATGGCGACCCTCACCACCTTTCTTACATGTATACCTCCTTTCTTTGTCATTTGCCTTCCCAAGGTAGCTGCCACTTGTTTCCTTCCTCTCCAGGTTCTTAATATCGTGCACGTGTGGGGTCTTTGGGTGGGCCTCCCACCTGCCTTGTCCTCCGTCCTCTTACACATGTCAAGGATCTACATGGGGATCTCCTATCCCATCGCACCCCGATTGGAGTCAATGTATAATCACTTTAATTGCATTATTTTTTCAAAAAATTCAAGTAATCATATGTAAATTCTCCATGCAATATACTATTTTCGAAAAGAAAATAACATTACCCTCTCTAAAATTCAAATCTCAATTCATGGTACCAAATGTGAATGGGTAGATTAGAATCATAGTTCAATCTCTTTATTTAAGTTTATGGGTATGAAAGTAGAGACCATTATTTGATTTTTTGTGTTTCCTTTCTCGATTTTGGGCACACCACAAACCATTATTGAATGTATGTCTTTATAATTTTCTATTTATTAGCGATATTCTAATCAACTTGTTTTTTCCCTGAAATTTATAGAAATTCCACTAATATTTTGATAAATTTTGGCAGAGATTTTTGTAAATCGATGTTATAGCTATCAAATTTCAAGATTTTGGGTGCCTTAGAGGTTTATGATGGTGTTGAATCCATTTCAACCATCAAAAACATGATTCAAACAGTATGATTGAATTATTTTTTCGAAAAATTCAAGTAATCATATGTAAATTCTCCATGCAATATACTATTTTCAAAAAGACAGAAACATTACCCTCTCTAAAATTCAAAGCTCGATTCATGGTAGCAAATGTGAATGGGCACATTAGAATCATGGTTCAATCTCTTTATTTAAGTTTATGGGTATGAAAGGAGAGACCATTATTTGATTTTTGTGTTTCCTTTCTTGATTTTGGGCACACCACAAACCATTATTGAATGCATGTCTTTATAGTTTTCGGTTAATTAGCGAGAGTCTAATCAATTTGTTTGTTTGTTTGTTTTTTTTTTTTTTTTTTTTTTTTTTTTTTTTTTTTTTTTTTTTTTTTTCAGTCTAATCAACTTGTTTGTTTCCCTGAAATTTATAGAAATTCCGGTAATATTTTGATAAATTTTGGTAGGGATTTTTGTAAATCTATGTTAGAGCTGTCAAATTTCAAGATTTTGTGTGCCCCAAAGGTTTATGATGGTGTTGAATCTGTTTCCATCATCAAAAAGATGATTTAAACTCTGTTTCTGCAAGATTTGTTGATTTTTTTTGCCAAGATTCCAACCACTTTGGACCATTCAAATAATTCCTCAACCTCTATAAATTTATCTGTTTATTATGAATACAAAGAAACAAATTAAATATAAAATTTATAATAACTCGAATAATTTTAGGTTTAAATATTATTAATATTATATAAATTGGCATATGCGAAATTCTTTTCATTGATTTAACTTTTAAAAATTTAATGATTAAAAAATTAATAAAGATGTTTAAAGTTCAATATTATGTTCTCAACCTTCAAATCCACTCAAACTCAACAATTGAGTAATTAAAAATTAATTGAAAACGATATTCTTCCGATAAAGTTCTCCATATTATACTATTTTCTAAATTATTACAAAAATACGGTATTAAAAGTGTATAGCTAACCAGTATAGCTAACCTGATCCAGAAGCAAGAAGAAATTCAAACATTAATAATCGCTTTAAAAGCTTTTCATTATGATAAATTCAATATTAATAATTACACTACATTGTGACAAATTCAATAGGTTTACGACAACAATTTCCAACTTTCACATGGTTTGCACTTTCCATTCCAACTTTCGACTTTAACGGCTGGAAGCAACTCAACCCGCCGACATAAAGGATGTTTACTGTGTCCCAACAACCGTCTCATAAAGTCCTTAACCGGTGAGCTTGAGGCGATTGCATATTCCCAAAATATCTGGGAATCTGATGGACATGGTCGAGCGGTCAAAAAGTTAACCGTACAAATGTTTGTCAGATTTTTTGTTTGTCAGATTTCTAAATATTGCAGATACCTAAATATTTCAAAAATCTGCAATTAATAATGGCTGAGGCCAACCTTTAGTTCGCCTGTACACTTTTATATAACTAACTGACTATCAACAGCAACCTCGTCGGATCGGTGGATAGCCGTTCGAATCAGCAAAGATGGAGATTTTCGAACGATTTTTGCTTGACTTGCAAGTTGCAAGTTCTCGCTGCTCCCTCCGTAGCCACGTGATGGCAATAGAAAAGCATGACCTGTCGTTATAATTATCGTGGGAAGAAGAATTGGACAAAATGTTGTCTGCAACTGGCACAGAATTGGACAATATTTTTAACTCCTTCTCGTTGTTGTTCGAAGTCTCTGCGATTCTGACTTTATCGTGTTAAAATATGATTCTGTCAGCGGCATTTTATTGGTCCAGTAGTTTGAACAGATTTTACTGGACCTAGGGCAGGACCAGTAGGTTTAACAGATTTTAATATTTATTGGTCAAATTTACACCAAAGATCTTAAGTATGTAAAAGATAAATTTTGGTTACCGATTTCAAATGCATATTCAATTTTTAAAAATTCAAAATTATTTTAAAATTTTGGTAAGCAAATTCAAACGTATATTCAAATTTTGAAAATTTGTTTAATTTCATGTTTATTTGGAAAGGATTTAACTTCCTAGTTGATATTCCTAATAATGACGATAGACTTAAAGATTGAGATGGGCTATAGCCTACAATGGGCTACACCCTACCGTGTTTCAAAAGATAAAGATTGAGATGGGCTATATACCCTACCGTGTTTCAAAAGATAAAGATTGAGATTGGCTATACCCTACCGTGTTTCAAAAGATAAAGATTCCGTAGGTGCTACCAAATGCTCCTCTCAGGTTTTCAAGAAGGTACTTAGTCATGCAACTTCTCCCAAGTTCCGGAACCTAGTGTATATATAGCAGACACTCCCACACTCCCAATCTATCGTCGTTTCGTTGGAAGATCTTTGTGTTTCTGTGCATTTCTACTTGTACCCTTATTCATTCATTCAAGAAAAGAAAAGGGCAATGGCTGTAGTTGCATCCAATTCTCACCAACTGGAGCCTGAAGAGAAGGCAGAGAGGACGATAGTAGAAGTAGATCAACAGCAAGAAGCTGGGGCGGAGATCACGGCATCAGAAGAAGAAGAATCGACTATGGAACCAGAAAACTCGTCATTGTCTCATCTCAATATTGTGTCCAGCTGCGGGATGAAGTTCCAAAAGTACCACAGTGTTTGGATTGACGCCAACTTAGTCCCCGCAGTGAATTTCATCCAAAAGGAATTTCAACCACGCACTGACGACATTTTCTTCGCTTCCCTTCCAAGGACTGGAACCACATGGGGTAAGGCGTTGTTGTATACCATCTTGGAATTTGCTTCCACGGGCAATAACCATCCAGCAGGCCTGAATGGCAATTCTGGTGCGGATGAGAAAAGATTTGGTGTGGATGAGAAAAATCCGCATGCTTTGGTCCCAACCATGGAAACTTATCTCTTCAATTCAAGTGACAGCGAACGGTATGATATTTCCTGCTTCTCTGATTTTCCGTCTCCGCGTGTGCTCCACACGCATTTGCCAATCCATACGCTGCCTCTTCTTGTGAGATCTTCTCCGACTTGCAAGATAGTTTACATTGCCCGCAACCCCAGAGATTCCTTCGTTTCCCTTTGGCAATTCTACGCCAGACTTCGTGGAGCGGGGTCTCATTATTTGGACGGAGATCTCGGCAAGGAAACGGTGTTTGATGCATTTTGCTCTGGCTTCTACTATGGCGGCCCCTTTGCCGAGAACGTTCTGAGTTACTGGCATGAAAGCAGGCGCAATCCGAATCAGGTGATGTTTGTGACGTACGAGGACCTGCAGGCCGATTGCGTGGGATGGGTTAAAAGAATGGCTGTTTTCTTGGGCTGCTCTTCTACTCTTCTGGAAGACAACGCCCAGATAATTGCAGAAAAGTGCAGTTTCGATACCCTCTGCAATCTGCAGGTGAACAGAAAAGGAAAAGTGGGGACGCTTAAATACGGAATGAAAAACGCCTTCTTCTTCCGCGAGGGCAAAGTGGGCGAGTGGAAGAAGCATTTCACGCCACAGATGGAGGAGCGTATTTATTTAGAGATCGAGCAGAAATTGAGCGATCAAGGCCTTCGTTTCACTAATAGGTTGTAGAAAGCCATTTCGTTTGTGTTGAATTTATATTAGCTAGATAGCTATCAGGTCCTCGGATTCTGAAATCTTCCTGAACTCTACAATTAAGATAAAGAAGTCACATCCATTTCCATCTACTTATTACTTTTATTGACCATCAGTTGCAGCGAAGTTCCTTAGTGCAATAAGTACATTGCCTTATGCTTAGTTGATGTTGTTTGTTATTCTCGTAAAAGTTATAGTCAGTTGCAGTGAAATTTCTTAGTGCAAGAGCACATTGCTGTGACCATGACTGATGTTGTTTGTGATTTTCATGTTTGAAGTCAAAGATTAAAAGAGGTCAGATTGTTCGTTATTGCATCCTTTTGCAGATATTGTTGTGATTTGTGAATCTTGTGGCTGCGTCTCTACTAATAAAGTTTCTGCTGCAATAGAAAACGTTAACCATGATAATGCTTTTCCTTTTATTTTTCATCTGTTATGGCAATGGAGTCAGTTGAGCTCTTCTGATCAGACGATGCGAGTAAGATAGGTGAACTGGGAATGCTGTGTGCATGCATAAGAGAAGGTGGGCAGCTAGTTGGGACAAGTGGGGCAATCGATTCCAAAACAAACTGTTTCGATATTGCTGATAACAAATCAAATTTCTAAAATGGCGAGACATTAAAAGAAAAATAAAATAAAATTGTGGCACTGTATTCCAAACAAACTGTTTCGATATCACTGATAACAAATCAAATTCCTAAAATGGCGAGACATTAAAAGTACAAATAAAAAATGGAACTGTCTTGATGTGACTGGTCACAAATCAACTGACTGGTAAACCAACACAGTAATGATAAAAATTAATTAGACTGATAGGAGTGTTTATTTAGTTAATAGGTGTATTTATTTTGGAATAGGACTTTTATAATTTAACCTATTTAACTATAATTATTAAGTGGATGGTAGCGATTTAGCTTTTGTGAAATATCCATGAAATATTTTTAATAGTACTCAGTAGTGAACATAGAGGGTTGAGATTTATCTCAAAAGTGTGTATGCCAATTTTATCTTTAATTTAATTATAAAAAATATCTTATACATAAGTGTCATTGAACTCTTCCCGCTTTGTTGTTTTATTATATTTTTCTTGTTGAGTTTTCTTTCAAATGTATGTGTTTTATTTTTATAAGCTATATTTGCATTCGGATAGAAAATATTTACATTATTTTAGCAAACTTAACACCTTTGGCCTCCCAACTTGGAAACCAAACCAGAAGCACTAAAGCAGAGAGTTAAGAACTTGAAAAATTAGAAGAGAGTCCTTGAAAAACATAGACCAAAACCATTTGTTGCTCAAATCGAGGGAGACTAGCAACATGAGACAAAAATAACAACCTTGTTGAGCTACAGAGTCCATGATAACAACAAAGTTAAATTGACATAGCTATGGCCCAACTCCATTTATTTCATTGCTTGCCACCCACATCAAGGTACTAATATCTTGAGTTGTCTTTCCTAGCATTCATGTTTTAGTGGGGAAGGGTGAAAGGAAGATCAAGGATATTCGTTGAACATAGAGAGTGTAGCACAACCTTTGTTGGCTAATGGATTTGTGAATTGATTAGATGATCTGCATATAAGTGAGGGATGACAACAGAATTTTAAGGAAGGAGTTGTTTGATGAGATTCAGGAAGCTTTCAAGTCTCCATATTTTGGTGATTTTGAGAGAGGAGGATCCATAGAGGAGCTTAGTAACCATAGAAGTAACAAGATAAGAGTCACCTTCGAGGACAAGGCAAGAGAAATTGAAGGTGGAGGTAATCCTCGACCACAATTCAAGAGCTTTGAGTTATGCTGCATTATTATTATTATGGCCAATTTAACCAAAATATAGATGAATATTTCTACTATTTTTTAGAAAAATATTCCCCCATAACGTGTAAGACCAATGTTTCTCTTGGAGGTTCCATCCATGTTTAGTTTGATAAATTTAGGAGGGAAAGACTAGTGTGAGGTGGGGGAGGGAGTAAATGAGGTAGGGGGAGATGTGAGTTGGGCAAGGGAAGAGGGTAGACTGTGAGAAGTAAGAATAAGTGCCTCAGAGTCTTAGAATTCCAATTTGAGGCTAACCAATTGGAGATAAGCATGGTTTCTTTGAGATTACAAAGAAAGGTATTCTAAAGAGAGAGGTTGGAGTCCCGAGAGTTATGAAAGATATGTTCATTATGTTATTTCCAAAGAATCCATAGGACAAATCCAAGTGCAAGAATCCAATCTCTATTGAAAATGGGATTGTAGAATGAAGAAAGTGGTCAATTATTGATCAATTCTAGGGGAATTGTCTCTAATCAAGTAGGTTGTCTAAAGAGATTGAAGAAATGGTTCCCAATATCATGAGCTATAGGACAAGAGTGGAAAAGATGTTCATGGTTTTCCTCACTAGCTTGACATAATAAATAGAGTGAGAGACCATCATAACCCCTAGAGAGAATTTTCCCCCATGTTAACATTTTTCTATGGAGGGCAAGCCTCAGAAAATAAGCTATCATGGGCCAAAGATTTTTCCACCAAATTATAGACTATATCTACTAATTCAGCATGTGAGTGTTATTGGCCACAACAAGGGGAGCTTATTTAATGGTGAAAGAAACCTGTGGTCGAAATCCCTAATGAAGTTTGTTTAGATATTAAGAAAAGTGATTTTTTGTTGTCGAAAGGTTTTCTTCAACTGCTCAAGGGCTTGGGCTAATAAGGGGATGTACCAAGAGGAGGGAGATTTCCATTGTGATAATTGGACTATGGGGAGATGTTTTTCCAGTAACCAGACACAAGAACCCCTCCATGAGATTCCATAGCATAGTGAATATCTTGAAGATGCACTTAGGAAGAATGTTTGGAAAATGGATGCCAAGAATCATCCCAAAAGTGAGTACTTATTTCATTCTTGACTTACTAGAAGCAATGCTATTGTATAAAAAGTTCTTCGTTACAAGCCAAATTATGGATAGATGATCCTCTTGGAAATATAGTTTTACAGATGCACTATTCATTAGAAATGTGGTTGTTTCATTTATTGGACCATATTTTCTTCCAATAGTCCTGACCTTCTTGTAGCCAACACCTCTAAAGGTTGGATCCTAGGATAGTGTTCAGAGTTTCTAGATCATGGAAGCCAAATACCCCTGTTTTTTGGAGATACGTACTTTCTCCCAAGTAACCGATTCCCATTTTTTTTTCTCTTTTTTCAGTTCACCCCATAAGAATGTTTAATGAAGGAATCTAATTAGATGAATGATGATTTTGGGAGCTATAAGGGAGGAGAGAAGATACATGGGTAAGAAATTCAGGAAAAATTTGAGGATAGTTCTGTCAAATATGTTAATTGAGAAGAAGTTCCATATATATAATTGGTTGGTAAACTTTGAATGAGGTTAGACCAAAATTTGGTACACATGGAATTGGGATCTAAATGGGTGCCTAGATAGGTAGTGGGTAAGGTGCTTTTCTTGAAGCCCAATATATTACTGAGATGACAATTAATAGCAAGGGGAGTATTCAAGAAGAAGACCTCAGAATATTGTGAATTTATATGCATGCATAAGGTAGCTAGGAAATCATCCAAGAAATTTCAAAAGACCAATGCTTCTTAGATAGCTGGAATACCCATGAGCATTGTATCATCCAAAAATTTTTGGTGCGAAGCTTTCTCATTAGAGTTGGAGAAGTGTAGAACATTACTAGCACAAGTATTAACAACTTGTTTTGGGGCCCATCACAACCCTTCATCCCTAAGGTTGAAGATAAAGAGGGAAATATGATTTCCTTGATGAATTCCTATAGGTGTGTTAAAGGCCTTAGAAGGAGAGACATTAACTAACATGGAGAAAAAGGAAGAGGAGACAAGGGAAGTAATCCAGATGATATAGGCTTCTGAGAAACCAACACACTAAGGATTTTTGAAATGTAAGACTAGCTTAATTTATCAAAATCCGTAGATAAATTGAGGGTGATGAGCATACCTATTTTTTTTAATGATGATGGGAATGAACCAACTCTTGGCTCACTATTATCCCATCCAAAATTTGTCTTCATTCAACATATCGTATCTTCTTCGGACAGATGAGTGATGGAAGGAGTTTCAAATGATTGACAGTGACTTTAGAGATAATTTTGTAGATAGTGTTGTACAGGGAAATAGGACAAAAACCATAAGGGTCCTATAAATTAGATTTTTCTTGCAAAGAGTACGAAGAGTAGCATCTAGGGAAGGTAGGGAAAATGTTGTTTATCAACTTTCCTCAACAACTATCTAGACATTTTGTTTTATGAATGGCCAACATGCCTCGTAAAAATAAGAGGTAAAGGTGATTTTTCTAATTGCTTCAGGATTTAAGGGGAAAGAATCCAATAAGAGATGTTGGTAGGAAACAAACATATATCTGAAATTTTTAGGGAGGAGATTCTCTTTTTGCTTCTGTGATTATGCATGGAGCAATGGAAAATTTTATAATTTTTCTCACCTTCTTTGAGCCATCTTATGTGTGATTATTGATGCCAGAGAACCTCATCATATTTTCTCTGATCTTCGAGATGAGTGATGAGGGTTGCTTCCTCTACCACAATGTCTTTGGATCTATCATCCATGATGATTTATTGTTTCATTTCTTGGATGCATTCTTCAAGAGCTCACTGATCGTGTAAGATGTTCCCAAATTCATTCTTATTCCATATTTGGATGAGCTTTCCAAATATTTGAGTTTTTGCTAAAAATACTTCTTCACAGAGCTTGGCTGTGAAGGATCATTTAGAATATAAATGCTTAAAAAAATAGAGACCTTAGAAGCAACAATAAACAAGGAAAAGATCAATTCTAATACTTTGTTCCAACACTCTCATGACATGCACTTTCTACATTTAATTTCTCCTTAATACAATTTCTACTTTACTACACAACTCTTTACTATAAAATTGATTTCATTATCATATAATTATGTTAGTAATATCTAATCATTTCATAAGACAACTATTAATTAGTTACATTTATAAGTTTATGTACTGAATGTCTTAATTTTTATATTATATATTTATATAATTTTTTAAAATAATTATTTATGATGATTTCACATAATAGTATGTATAAATATGAGAGATTGATAATTTTTTCTATAAAAATCTTATAAATAATTTTTTCAGAGATAAATAAAAATAAATACTTATATGTACACATTAGTTTATTTTATTTTAAAAATCAATTTGAATTTAAGATTTGCTTATTTTTTTAATAAACATTTTTTAAATAACACCTCTTTTAAATTATTAAATTAAATTTTACATGAATTTTAATTTTTTATTTTATTTTATTTTATTCATATATAATAGATATAATATACCACCCTCAATAATAATAATAAGATGTCCACCGACCTGAACAGGCCAATAACGTGAATGTGAGGTTGGTGTTGATAGTCAGTAAGTAGTTATCATAAACATTGACCGCCGAACTAAGGGATTGTGACAAAATAAGCAGCTGCTGCATACCATTTCCAACGTTCTCTTGGTGTGATGGGAAGAAAGCCACCAATAAAATATCAACGGCCACGTGATTAGTTTCCGTTAAAAAGTGAAGTTAGCAGCTCATGTTTGGTTTTATCGCCTTTAAAGATAAGACAAAGACTGGATAAGATGGTTGATGGGTTCCTCTCCACTGTTCGGTAATGCTGTCAGCAGGAAGCTTAAAGCTTGAAGGTAAGTAGTTGGTTTTCTTATCTTTAAAGATAAAGACAAAGTGACATCCCACGCTCTGCTGTTGTCCTATTTACTGTGAATTTCTGTTCGGTAATGCTGTCAGTAGGAAGCTTTACTGTGAATTTCTGTTCGGTAATGCTGTCAGTAGGAAGCTTAAAACTTGAAGGTAGGTAGATGGTTTTCTTATCTTTAAAGATAAAGACAAAGTGATATACCACGCTCTGTTGTTGTCCTCTTTACTGTGAATTTTTAAAGGGTTCTCAATACCACATACTGATGTATTTATATTTTTGTTGGTGTTTTTATAATTCAAATACATGTCTATGCATAAGGGTTTAATGTGTGCTTATTAGTGAACAGAATATCATTAATTTTATGAAGGTCGTCACGCCTTTTTATTGGGAAATGTGTGCGTATGGAGACGTACGAGGTTGGTTACATTTAGTTATTTATTTGAAAATGCGGTTCCTCCTACTGGTTTACAGGTGCAGAGTTATGGTCAATCACATCATTTTATAGTATACTTTCGAAGAAACTGAAGAGTCCCCGAACCAATTCTTGTTATATATAGATGCGACGAGCCTGTGGAGTACCTCATTCATTGTGGGTGGCTAAGTTGCTAACAATGGCTAATTTGTTGTATTCTGAGCGCCTAATGCTGGAATGTGCCGAGTTTTACATTAAATTTGCCGCTGCTATCCTAGTTACATTAGTGGTGTCATGGAGTTTCTTGTTCCAAGTGAGAAAGCGGAGGTTGCCACCGGGGCCGTTTCCGTTGCCGATCGTTGGAAACCTACACCTCCTGCTCGGACACCTTCCACACCAAGCCCTAGCAACCCTCTCTCTGAAATGCGGGCCTCTCATGTCTCTGCGCCTGGGGTCCTCTGCCCTTACCCTAGTCGTCTCCTCCGCAGATATGGCCAAGGAATTTCTTGTTGGATATTTTTCTCTGTTTGGGATGGGAAAATACCAAAACCATAAAATATAAAACACAGAGGCTATGCTCTGTTTCCTTTACACCAAGATCTTTTACACAGAGAAGTCTTTTTAAAAATTTATTACACAGGACAGAGTATTTCACCACCATAAAATGATTTCTATTCATTAAGCAAAAACACTTACATATTCATCCTCTTTTACTCAGAGGGATTCACCAAAACATTTTTACAAAAGTTACTCTGCCTCCTATGAAATTTTACACCACTGTGTGTAAATATTTCATTTACATTCACTGCTGTGTGAAAACAAAATTACAGAGTTTTACTCATTTACCCTTTCACCTGTGTGAAGCAACTCATGGATTTGAAACTAA
>APFE030697776.1:121608-192229 GCA_000404065.3 Pinus taeda
CTTATTGGATTCTCCCCCCTCCATAGTTGAAACCGTTAGAAAAATCACCCACGCGTCCCTACTTTAGTCAATATGGAGAAAAATAAGGCTCTACTTCTTCCTACTACCATAGAACTTGAAGCAACCACCTTTGGAATGCCTACAAGAAAAGAACTAGGGCCTGATGGCTTTACCTCTAAAATACTATCAGGCATGTTAGTCATTCTTAAAAGAGGATATCTAGATAGGTCTTGAGGAACCTTGATCAACAAACGCTATCCTACCTTCCCTCATTTCTACTCTTCTTACCCTTGTGCCATAAAAATCCAATTTATAGGAACCTAATGGTTTTTGTCCTATTTCCCTTTACAACACTATCTAAAAAATGATCTCTAAAGTTATTTCCAATTGTTTGAAACCCATTCTTTTATCACTCATTTCCCTGGAGAAAATAGGTTATGTTGAAGGAAGACAAATTTTGGATGGGATAATAGTGGCCCAAGAGTTGGTTCATTCCATTCATCATTAAAAGAATTCAAGTATGCTCATCGTGCTCAGTTTATCTAAGTATTTTGACATATTAAGCTAGTATTACATTTCATAAATCCTCTGAGTGTTTGGTTTCTTGGAAGCCTGGATCACCTAGATTCTTTCCCTTATCTCCTTCTCCTTCTTATCTATCTTAGTTAATGACTCTCCTTCTAAGGCCTTCAACCCTCCTATAGGAATTCATCAAGGAAAGGGTTGGGATGGGCCCTAAAATAAGTTGTTACTATTGGTGCCATCAATGGTCTACACTTCTCCAACTCTAATCTGAAATCCCCGCACTAGAAATTTGTGGACTCTCATGGATGTTCCAGCTATCTGAGAAGCATTTCCCTTTTGAAAACTCCTGGATGATTTCTTGGCTACCTTAGGCATGGACATAAACTCACAACATTCTAAGGTCATCTTGTTCAACACTCCCCTTTCTATTCATTTTCATCTCAGTAATATCTTGGGCTTCAAGAAAAGCACCTTAACCACTACCTATCTAGGTGATCCTTTAGATCCTTATTCCCTATGTACCAAAATTTGGTATATCCTTATTCAACATTTACCAACCAAATGGACAGCTGGAATTTCCACTCAATTAACATGTATGACAAAACTATCCTCCTTAAATCTATCTTGCATTCCTTATCCATGTATCTTCTCTCCTTCCTTGTAGCTCCCAAAATCATCCTTCAGCAAAGTAAAGTCCTTCAATGAAATTTCTTATGGGGAGAAGCAATAAAAGAGAAAAAATGGGAAATAGTTTCTTGGGAGAAAGTATGTATAAAAAAAAAAAACCAAGAGTATCGGGCTTCCAAGATCTAGAGTCTTTGAACACTATCATAGGATCCAAACTTTGGTGATGTTGGATACAGGAAGGTTAAGACTTATGGAATAAAATATGATCTAGTAAATACAACAACCACATTTCTAATGAATAGGGCATCCCTACAACTATTTTTCCAATAGGATCATCTATTTGGAATCTGGCTTGTAAACAAAAACATTTAATACAAGAACATTGTTTCTAAGAATTCAAGGATGAAATAACTGCTCACTTTTGGATGATTCTTGGCATCAAGTTTCCAAACATTCTTCCTAATAACATTTTTAAGATATACACTATGATGTAGAATCTCAAAGGGGAATTCTTGTATCTGATTATTGGGAAAAGATCTCCCCATAGACCAATAATCAACAATGGAAATCTCCCTCCTCCTGGGACATCCCCTTATCATCCCAAGTCCTTGAACAGTTCAAGTAAACCTCTCTACATCAGAAAATCCACTTTTCTAAAGATTTGAATAAAATTCATTGGGGATATTGGCCATAGGGTTATTTCAAAACATTAAATACCGCTTACTCCTTGTGCCAATAACAATTCAGGCCTTGAATAAATAGTTATAGTCCTAAAATTTAGTGGAGAAGATTGACCCAAGATTTAGGTTATTTTCTCTCATCTGTCTTTATAGAAAAATTTTAACCTATGAAAATATTTCCTCTAGGGTTTATGAATGATCTCTCACACTCCATTGCTTGTGTTGAGCTAGTAAAGAAAATCATGAACATATTTTCCTCTCTTAATCCTCTAGCTCATATATTTGGAACCATTGCTTCAAATCTCTTTTAAGACAACATTTATAATTGAGACTTTTCCCTAGAAATTTGATCATAATTGGCCACTTTCTCCATTAATCCAAATCCCAATTTTAATAGAATTCAGATTCTTTTACTTGGAATTTTTCTTATGGATTCTATGGAAATAACACAATGAATGAATTTTTTTTGGTAAATCCTCACGACTTCCATCCCCTCTCTTTGGGAAAAATTTCTCATATCTCAAAGAAACACCCTTAATCTCTAATTGGTCATCCTCAGACTCGAAATTCCCATACAATGAGGGTTCTTATTCTTGCTACTTTCAATAGCTCGCTTCCCCTACCCAACTCCATCCCACCTCCCTCATTAACTCCTCCTAGCCCTCACACTATTATTCCCATATTATTTTAATGAAAACTAAGCATCGATGGTGCCTCTAAGGGAAACACTATCCTTGTAGGTTATGGGGGAGTATTTTTCTCAAAAATAGTAGAAACATTCATCTATATTTTTGTTAAATTGGCCATAATAGTAATAGTGCAACAACACTCAAATCTCTTGAAATGGTATTGAGGATTTCCTCCACCCTCAATTTTTCTTGCCTTATCCTCGAAGGTGAATCTAATCTTTTTACTTCTTTGATTACTAAACTCCATGGATCCTCTTGTCTAAAAATAACCAAAAGATGGAGATTCAAAAGCTCCTTGAATCTCACCAATCAATTCCTTCCTCAAATATCTATTTTCATTCCCTCACATATATGTAGATTGTCTAATCAATTCACAAATCTATTAGCCAATGAAGGTTGTGCTACACTCTCTATGTTCAACCATTCTTCTTGGTATTTCTTCCCCCCTTCCCCATTCAAACATGAATGCTAGGAAAGAACAACTCAATAGATTAGTGTCTTGATGTGGGTGGAAAGCAATGAGATAAATGTATTTTGGTTATAGTTATGTTTAACTTTATTGCTAGCACAAAATTTGTAGCTCAACAAGTTTGTTGTATTTGTCTCTTTTTGTTGGTCTCCCCCTGATTGGGGCAAGAAAGGGTTTTGGTCTATATTTTTCATGGACTCTCGTCTAATTTTTCAAGCTCTTAACTCTCTGCTTTATTACCTCTGGTTTGGTTCCCAAAGTGGTAGGACAAAGATAGTAAGTTTATTAAATTGATCTAAATATTTTCTATTGCAATGTAAAGACAACTTACAAAATGAAAACATATATACATTTAAAAGAAAACTCAGCAAGTAAAATATAATAAAGCAACAATGCATGAAGAGTTAGTGACACTTGCGTATATGATAATTTTATAACTAAATTAAAGAGAAAAAGAGCATAAATATTTTTGATATAAATCTCAACCCTCTATATTGACTACTGAATACTATTAAAAATATTCCTTGGAGGTTTAATCCCTACCATCCACCTAATTCGCTGATAGGCGTATATATGTGAACTTTTTGTGGAAGAGAGTTGGTTGAATTTTGTTTTGTATTGATAATCGATAGATAGATTTGATGAATATCGAATATGCCCGGCATATTCTTTATCTGAGTGTTTAATCAACGACTACGAAAAGGGAAAATCAAAGGATGACACAGGTGGCAAGATTTAGTCTGGAAGTGTTAGTGACAAAGTTAAGACATTGTCAAATTTAGTTCATGAATATTTTGTAAAAGCTAATTTCACTTTTAGTCTGGACGTGTTAGTGACAAAGTTAACACATTGTCAAATTTAGTTCATGAATATTTTGTAAAAGCTAATTTCACTTTTATAATTTTTAAGGACTGTAAAATTTAGTTGATGAATAAGCAACATTTTTTGTTATTCCAAGCCATAATTTACTGGACTGAACTCGAATAAAATTTATTCAAAGTTAAAGAGAACATATTAAAGTTAAATGTTACTGTATTATTAATTTACTATTATTAAAAGTAATTTACTATGGTAAAAGTTATTCAAAGTTAAAAAGAACATGTTAAAGTTAAATGTTACTGTGTTTTTTATAACGAAAATCCCTGAGAAGTTATTTTGAAACGAATCTTACTATATTTGGCTTCCATGAATTCCATGACCAAGGTTGAATAAACAACCTTTTTCCTTATTTGAAGCCATAATTTCCTGAATACCTCTCGTAAAGAATTTGAGGTACGCTTAGCCTTTAAAAAATTAATCTACTATGTTACAAGTAAATTATTAAAAGTAATTTACTATGGTAAAAGTTATTAAAAGTTAAAAAAATAATTCATAAAGGTTAATGACTACTTGTACTGGTCTTTACTAATTATTGCTTTTAGAAATGAATGCTAAAACGGGTGGGGTGGGGGTGGATTGCAAAATGGTTGCCATCATCGTGGATGTTGAGACCACTTGCATGCTTGCAGAATTTCATATTTTATGGAAGGTTGGGTTGTTGAGTTCTTGTTTGTTGGACTTTGCTGCCACAATAGAATTGCATGGGTGAGGTGTGATTCGTAAGTTTGGCATTGCAGAGGAATACTAGAGTGGTCATCTCTCTTCAAACGAGTAAGAAAAATGAACAACATTTTATATTGAAAGTATGAATTTCCTCGTAATTCCTATGTAAATTTTTATTTAAAGATATAACACAAGATTATATACAAAAATAGTTGAATAGTTGAATGATAATGATTATAACAAGTGCTGTAAATTATAATAGTAAACTAAATCAAAATGATAATGTCCATTCTTATTCACCGTAAAATAATGCATCCACTAAAGCACTTCCTGCAATGCACTAGGGTTTTGATTAGAGTGCTTCTAGCTTTGATTGGTTCTGCTTGACAAAGCTTCCCTTCTGTAGGACTCCTCTCCTATCTCTGACATGTGGTGATGGGAAGGTGTTGTAGGAACTCGTGTTTTGAGGTGAAGAGGGTCATGCCTAAGTGGATTGAAGCTATAGTATGCTATAACGACTAACTTTATAAGATAAGACTAGATCTTTACTGCACTAGTTGTTAATGTGAATTAACTTTTTGTTATTATTAAAAAAGCATATAAAATAATTGGTTAGTAATTTATGAGGAGGTATATGCATATTTTCAAAGATAATTCATGTTTTAAAGTCTATAAAATAACTCAGGTAAGCTAACAGTGTCGGTCAAATACCTTCGACTCTCCTCGATGGTCCTAACTAAAGGAACCCCGAATGCAAAGAATTCAAGCAACGAATTATAAAAAAATTAAAGAAAAGTATACATATATTCAAAATAAGAAACCATAAACATTATGTGCACAGGAATATAATAATATTTTCACAGAATAATAATATTAGTGCAAATGAAAAAACCGGTTTCTTCACAGAAGAACCATCTCCAAAATGTAATTAGGAGTCTCAGTTGATCTTACATAAGCATTTAAAAATATAATAATTACAAAACATTAAAAACCAAACCATAACATCTGTATCCCTGCTACTTTCGTTAACGAGAAGCCGAAAATTAAGAAACCCTTATTGTGAGCAGGAGTTTACACAAGTACCACACCTGGAGTGCTGAAGCTAGCCAGGAGGCACCCTCACCTATGGAAATATAGTTACAAAGTTACAAAGTAACTTCAATATAGTGACAATTTTTTATTTTTATATGACACTTACGATAACTGTGGCTTAACGGTGCACCATTTAATTTGTCAACTTTTTTAAAAGGCTTATCTCACATGTAGAATTGGTCTTTGACCTGGGATTGTTGGGAGGCTACTGAAATAGCTTGGCATCTAGCTAACCTAGGTAGCATAATCAATTGCATGAACCTTTCTCTACGAGTTATTCTTATTGTTTTTATTTCATATACTGATTACTAGAATGCCAACCCTTTTATCCATTAACGAACGAGGGTTCCCTCTTCTGAGACCTTACAATAAGTAAGTCTTCGACTACAACGACCTAATGTCATTCTCTCACATTAACCTATACCGTGACATGTTTGCACTCGCAAAAATTGAAGTAATATCCCATCCACTACTTAGTTAAGTCTCTTGTTTTCTTTTAGCAATTAACAAACAATAAAGAATTTCAAAAGAGAAGAACCTTTCACTTTCCTTTAGTTGTTATTTTCATTATATTATTTCATTGCACATATGATGAGGTTTTTCCCGTTGCTTACTTTTCTGTTTGTTGAAATGAGCAAAGTTTCACACATTATTTACTTCGAGGCAGTGCAAATTAATTTTGAATGATTTACTATTTCATACAGTAATCACAAAACTTTTAGCTGAGTCAGAAATCACATAATAATATGGCTTCTTCTTTTATCACAACAAGATTTAAGTTTCCTGTAAAAATTGTACAACAATTAAATCACACCTTTCCTATAGGGCTATAGACAATTCCTTTTACAAGTGTAAAATAATTATTCAAGAACCTACGACTTTAACTATTAAGAAAAACATTATTCCAATATGGGTATCCTAACTTGAAAAGGGAGATTAGCAGAGTGAAAACAATTTCCATAAAATTACAAAACTATTAATTGCAGACTATATGAACCCATAACATACAGAGACATATATTGTTTTCATGAATAACAAGGGTTCTTTCCACAAAGCTATACCATATTATAGCTTGGAATAGACCATGACCTGTAACTAGGAGCAAATTAATTTTATCTAAAACTTAAAGTTGAGTTACATATAATTTAATAAAACAACCAACATAGAGAAGAGTGTTCCAGAATGAGCCAAGCACTTCGAATCCAGCGATAACATTTCTCAACTGAAGACCAGAGGAATTCTCTTAACACTTCTAAGGGTAGTTTAGCCAGAAACCAACCTGGTAGACCCTCGAGTTTCACTGTCAAAACCCATGATTGTCCTCCATTACCACCCACAAGGAGAGAAACTGAGCTACTTGCCAAAATTGTAACATGGGTCAAGTGTTGCATGAAAAAGGAAATGATAGTAAATATGTAGCTTTGATACAGTAAAGGAAAATACCCTTACCTGAACTTGTTGTGAGAAAGGTAGCCACCAAGGAAGGCATTGTCTCAAGCAAACAAATCCCTAACCCATCGAAGTTGTGGTCGCCCTTCATGGGTAAGCTGGAGATGTTGTGGTGGGAAAAGGAATCGAGAGTAACCCTTCGTAGAATATACCTCAGGGACAACATGGTGAGCGGTGTTGGCCATCAAGGAAACTTGAAGGAGGACCATTAAAAGAACACTTGTGGATGACTATGGTAGCAAATAGACTAAGATGTGATTGCATGAGGTAGAGGTTGAAGGGAGTTTCAAAGCTTCCCTCTCAATGCAATGAAGCAACAAATTACCATGCTCACCCTTTCACCCTTTGGTAGTTACCTTAACTGTGCACTGGAGCACCTGAGCCATCAGATTCCTTGGAGGTAGATCAATTGTAGGATGGCTTCTGAGTGTCAGACCTAATGGGTTACACCTGAAGAGCATAAGGGTGGTCTCAAGAACCATCCATCCTATTAAATGTTTTTGTGGTGCATCAAATCCTATTGCAGGGAGAGATCCAAGGCTTGTGAATGAAATCAAATCACATTGTAATATTTCCATTAAACATTTATGTAATTCCATAAATGAAATAAATGTATGAATAGGCGACATAAGATCTTACCAGGAGTTAGCATGGATTAACAAGTAGGTGTATTCATGCACTGGAGCACCTGAACTGTCAGATTCCTTAGAGGTGGATCAACCATAGGATGGCTATTGAGTGTTAGACCTAATGGGTTACACCTAGAGAGCATAAGGGTAGTCTTGAGAACCATCCATCCTATTAAATGTTGTCATGGTGCATTGAATCCTGCCACATGGAGGGGTCTAATGTTTGTGAATGAAATCAAATCACATTTTAATATTTCCATTAAACATTTATGTAATGCAATAAATGAAATAAATGTATGAATAGGCAACAAAAGATCTTAGCAAGAGTGAAAGTGAATTAACAAGTAGGTGTAGTAAAATATTTTTTTTTAATGTCAGATGGTTTAGTTGTTACAAGTGGTATCATAAGTTTCATATAATCATAAAGCATTGTAACTATATTGAAATTATCATAACCTTGAGATAAACATAAAAACTTTGTAACTATACCTTCTAAGAAAGACTATTTTTTTAGTGATAACTACTTGTAACTTTATGACATTTAAAGTTCAATTAGTGATCATCAATAATTCCAATTGGGAAAAAAATACTATAAATTCATAATTATTTTAAAAAAAATTAAGATTATATATACAATTTATTACATGCTAAACCATGTTTCTTAAGAAAATAAATTTTGACTTTAAATTAATAAAAATACATAGAGGAAAAAGAGCTTGAGCAAGTTAAAATAATAACATTAAATTAAAAATTAGTGTTTTTGTTTATTCATATAACTAAGCAGTGCAATGAAATGAAAAGAAATTATTTATATTAAAGTTGAATACTATAAAGTTTATTAATTAATCTAAATGTTTATAATTAAATTTATTATTTTAATATAATAAATTTAAAATACTATGTAAAAGAAAATAGTGTTTTTATAATTGAGAATTGTATAAGAAATAAAATGGAAATGTATAAGAAATAAATTACAAAGTTTCTCTTTCACAAATATAAATTTATTGTTAATCTCAATTTTAATATTATATTAAAAAGGTTATGCACCATGTGTTCATCTAAATTATTATTTGACTATGGGTGATGTGTCCTTGCTAATATTGAAATATTGAACTCCTTCATGAACTTTTGTATTATTATATTATCAATATTGAAATAATGAACTTTTGTATTAATAAATGGTTATCTTTAAAAAAATAACCTTTCTTAAAAGGTATAATTACAAAGTTTTTATGCTGATGTCAAACTTATGATAATTTTCAGTTTCACAAACATAAATTTATCATTAATCTCCATTTTAACTACTATATTGAAAAGGTTTTGTATAATGTGCTCATCTAAATCATTTTTTGACTATGGGGGATGTGTCCTTGTTAATATTGAAATATTGAACTTTTGTATTATTAGATTATTAATATTGAAATAATGAACTCTTGTATTATATTGATTATTAATATTGAAATAATGAACTTTTGTATTATTCTTTTTATTATTTTATATATATCATAATAATTGAATTAACAATGAGGGCAATTATCATATATTTGGAAGGTGAAAAATGATATCATAATTTAGTTGAAAACTTTTAACATGTCCATTGTTACACAATATTTTTTTCACGCCTCCTGCACTTCCCTGTGACCTGTGACATACCCCAAAGTGCCCAAAACATGACCATTATATAGTATACTCATCCATGTATACAACTCAGATCCCTCCTGAGACTTTGTTTCGAAAATGTCTTGAGATTTCCCTAAAGAAATAGCTCTTAAACCCTAATTTGAGCACCATCGCTCTTATGAGGCTTAAATCCACAATGGATGCATGTTGCAATATGCTATACCAGCGATGACATCACTATGTTTGCTCATATACCCGCGATGATCCCAAAAAGGTAATTTTCCCAAAGGAGATGAGAAGTTTCGTGATCTAGAAGCTTCCAGAATGGTGAGCTGGAGGTGTTTTGCATAGATGAGGTCGAATGCTCCTAACTTGACCTCTTTGTATTATTCCTATGAGCTACGTCCTTGAGATGTGGGACAAATCCTATCTTTGGAGAAGTCCTAACTCCCTTTCCTAGTCTACAAATTCATCCTCTCCCATTCTAAAATGGTTAGTCAGGTTATAGGCTAGGTTGATCTATGTCCATTTGCACTCCTATGCTAAGCTTGTGCCTAGAGGCTATTCCTTAGACTTGGAGAAGAAGTGTTTGGAGAGTTTCTTGGCTTGGACATGGATTACCACTCAAGGAGAGACTTTCAATATCAAGGCTATGGTTGTAAGCTTCCCTTTATTCTTTAAATAATAATACAACTGCTGGTTCATCTTCCCAAAATATATATTTTCATGTATGTATTGGCTTGGCATTCCTTGATCAACTAAGTTATTATTGGATTTGCTATTGGTTTTGGCATGATTTTTTGTCTCTTGGTCACTTGTGCAAGAACATAAACACTGAAAGAAGCAGGAACAAGTCCATGACACAAGTGGTTCGAGGATCTCCACAAAGGAAATCAGAATAGCATCAGAGTGAGATAGGTCGTCTCTCTCATTCTACTTTTCAATTATAAACTAGGAAGATGTCTAGTTGATTGTCACTTCAATTGCTAGACCCACTCATTGGGCTAGAGGGATCACCTCTGTCCATAGAGAGGATTAACCTTGTCAAGGCCCATCTTTGAGGAAATGTTTGAAACAATGGTTCTTGCACAGTGGTTATAAATTTGAATAATTTTGGAGTTTAAGTTGCGCTATTTTGTTTAGTATAATATTGAAGTATATAGAAACCAAGTAATGATGAAAATGGATTGTTTTCCTAATTGATTTTTAGATTAAAATGGTCAATGAATGTTGTTGCTATTGTCATTTAACATTTTTCTTTTTTTCTTTGCAATACACAAGGGAAGTTTTCCTTTGTTGCCAGCAAAGGTTGTTTCTTTTGGAATGGATACTGCTATTTAGAAATTTCTCCCCTTTGACATTATTAAGATTCTCTTTCATTGGCTTCTTTTTTGTGTGTTGATGAAATTTAAGTTGGTTTGTAGACAATGGTGTCTTGTTTTGGAAAACCTGCTTTTTCTTTTGACTTTTGATCGATGTCATGAGAAAGAGTTAGGATTTATTTCTTTCTCCACTCATCTTCCCAATGATTTCTTCCTAGCATCATAAGTTTACAATAGTGGTCACTTGTCGAATATGGTGTTTCATTTTCTTCATTCTGCATACAAAATTTAATGTACAATGAGATCAATCATTCTCTTCAGCTTGCCTAGAAGTTATTTGCATAAAAAGCTATTTCATTGTCAACCCTTTTATGAAGACGAATATAAATGTTGGATTTCATAGTGTTGGGGAGTGAGGCTTCGTTTATTTATTTTAAAAATACAATCCATGAAATTATGAATGGATGTTTTTGAAACATGTTTGTGAAAACATGGACTCACTTTTTCTCATTTGCAGTAGTGTTAATGATGTTTGAAAGAGGACGGAGCTTCCATTCGGTAGTGTAACTCCACCAAAGGAGGCTATATTATTTGAAGAAATTTTTTATTGTGTATATCTAGACAAAGCTTATGAATATTACCCTACTTATGGTTACACTATCCACTGGTCGGAATTGAACAAAAATAATTGGAGTTATTCGTTTGTTCCTATTGTTGACATATGATTTATGTCATTATAGTTATACAAGAATCAACTTGTTTGTGTTGTTAATAATGGTGGCATGTCTATTTGGTCACTTGAAAAGATAGAAAAAAATGAATTTGGTCGACTATCGAAAGAGAAAAGTTTGGAATTTTTGAAGATTATTGGGGACACAGATGGTCATTGCTTCAATATCTATATTTGGATATAAATACTAAATGTGTAGGTTACGTATAATTGCACATAGTTGGAGAAAATTTCCTTATGCTTGGTTGGTCTAGTGTATAGTTAAAGTTGTAGGATTTATTGAGTGGACTATGCAAAACAACAATTGTTCATGGATTGTTCGTGTTTGAAGCATCATGCTTCGATCTACAAATAGTTGAACAATTTTCTAATGCAATAGAAAATGGAAATCTTTTTTCACTGATTCCTAATGCAGATTCTATTATTGACATACCTCCACTACTTGTGGATGTGTACAATTAGCGTTTGAGGCATGCACATGTTCTTTTATATATATTACTGAACACCTTATGTATGTTTAATGTTTTTAAATATTTTTTTGAACATCATTGCAATTCACATTTTGAACTTATATTAAGGAGATAGCCTCATGGTTGTATCTACAAATGGTGGAGGATTTTGATAATGTCATTGAAAATGGAAATGTATTTTTGGTTATTCATAATGCAGATTGTATTCTTCACATAGGTGCAGTATGCATGGATGTATTCATTTAACATTTTAGTCTTGAACGTGTTTGTTTTTTGATAATACATAAGACCTTTTGTATGTTTTAAAATATTTTTTGGCATTATTGTAATTCACATTTTGAAGTTATATTGATGACATACGTATGGAAAATTTTGAATGCGGTTCGTATTTCTTTGTTTTTAATTTCTTGAACTTGTTATTGTATCGATTATGTGTAAGGGGAACATTTTTGCATGTGTTCCAAGTTTGTCGTGGGAAACATAATTTCTCAAATATTTCTTCTCTACACTTTTGTTAGTTTTTAGTTATTTCAAGATTGAAGAGTATGTATTAGCATCAAACACAATTGTGAAATGAATTTTGAACTAGCTTTAACTTTATCATAGAGATGTTGAGTGGAATTAGAAGCAAGACTGGTGTGAAAACACCTCCCTCTGCTGTCACACGACAACAATTAAGTGAATACTAATGACAATAATATCAAAAGAATAAGTAAGTCATTAAAGCACGGAAAAGAGTTGTGTATCAACAAAATTAAAAAGCTTTAGCAAATGATGAAGAAGGAGGACCTATAAATCATAAGTATGAAAAGAGCTATGGTTTTATGTAGTGAAAATTTTGTTTAGATGGTTGTTTCATTTCATGTTTATCATTTTAAAGAACTTATACTTTTTGAAGGTTTACTAACTTTTCTATTTTTTTTTGGAATATTGTGTTTCGAAACAGAGTCTTCATATGAACAACAATGGTATTTTCTGTGAAAACAATGAAAGAAATGTCATTTTTAGAGTTGATAAGAACTATATGAATGAAGAATTTCTTAAAATGGTTGGAAATTTGGGAGACTGTGTTGGCTAAGAGGGTTAGTTATTTCTTGGTAGTGACTATATTGTTAATATAACTACCTTGGATGAATCTGTATGTAATGTGTTGGTTGGAACAATGTAGGGAGTTCAATTTTTTTTCTTTTTCATTTTCTTTTCTTCTGCATCTAAACTTTTTATTGTTCTTTGTTTTCTTGTATTGTTTTTTCAGAACAATTTCAAAGTCATTACTAACCAAAAAATAGATTCGGAAGTAGTCAAACCTTTATTTTTTCCTGAATGCGAGTGTCAACAACCAACTTGTCAAATTTCAAGAAATGATGAAACGTACAATAAGATTAATCGTAAGTCTATAAAATTTTGTTTGTACATAGGAGAAAATTATGTTTGCATTTTTCTTTGGTTTGTTAGTAATTCTCTCAAAATTTTGGTCTTCTTCCATATATCTTCTTAGATGTTGTATGCTTTGGAAAATTGTGTTTACATAGGGACCCTTGATAGAGATGAGAACCTAGGGGGTTGTGGAAATGGTGAAACAAATGTTATAATGGGAGATAGGTAATTTGATTCCACGGAAGAAGTTGTTTCCTATGATTTTTTTGGTGGTAGTAATATGCTTGATAGAATGGTTGGTAATTTGGGTTGGTCTATGGGAAATGTTGGAACCAATATTTTTTGATGTAGCTCTACAGAGAATATTGTTGAAGCCGATGAATGTCAAAATAATTTTCTTATTGGCGGAGCACAAGCTCTTAATGCATATTTATTTTCAAAGGTTTAGCGGTTGTTAATGTTAAATTTATATTGTTTTATGGATGTCTTTTTTGATGTTTTTCTGCAGAATTATATTGAGGTGAATAATGGTCAACAAACAAATTTACAAGAAGCACAAGCAATATCTGTTCGACCACCTCTACCTAGATAATGCAAAAATGAAGAAAATGTAGATTACTTTTATTTCATTAACAAATTTGATTTGTTTTGTAGATATTTCATTCTTACAAATGCTATTTTCTTTCTTCCAAGAAGAATTTGGTCAGGTGTAATGAATATAGAAGAATGCTTTCCCATTTTGTTATGGAAATAAATGATAAAACCAATAATCCAGTTCCACGAGTTGTTTCACACGTTCGCCGAGCTACAAGTGTGTTTCGTATAGAAAATGAAAGTGTTCGGTATCATTTTAGCGAACAATTGGTTGATATGCATAAAAAATTCTAGTCGAGGATTAATAGTTTGGCTATTATGGATATGCGCCATGTATGTAATGAATGTTATCCTGGTATACACATTTTCAGATTGCATGAGGGGTCGATTTGTAAAGATGTAAGTATGAGAAAGGTGCTCATCACTTTTCTCACTTTAACAACATGGATCCAGGTGAGTAGCCTGAGGTTCTAAGAGTTTCGAAACAAGTTTAAGAGGGTAAATCCAATATTGCAAGTGACGCATGCTCTTGGTGGTCAATATAAATACAAAGGCCACATGATATGTTTTCCAAAATATATTTCTTCAATTGCAAAGAAGCTTCCATGATGTGTTGAAGAACTAGATTTTTTTAATTATATGAAGGAAAGGTGTTCAATCTCAATACTATGAATGCTATGTGAAGAGACAACATGTGATGGATGCATTGTGTTATAAAATTGAAATGGACAAGTACTACATGGATGTGTAAATTGACATGGATTTAGTTGCTTCTCTCCCGGAAAGACGTACTAATGATTCTAGCAAGTTACAATATGTCAATAGTCATGTTGATGATATACCTAAGATGGATGCAAAAATTGAAATATATGGGGTTAATTTTTTGCACTTTCACCCATGATCCTTTATTTCTTTCTTGCCTAATGAATCCCGAGAAGCTGATCGAATTAGAATATTTATTGAGAATGAAAAGAACACATCCATTGAACCAATAGATTGGCCAAATATTGGTACATCTCCCATTAATGAATATAATACTGAAGGACTACTAGAGATGGTGTTCCCCACTTTATTACTTACAGGTGATGTTGATTGGTTGCATCATTATGTTACATCGTAGTTAGGGAACAACTTCATTGTTTTTGAAGAAAAATATTCATGAAAACGTGTTTGTAATTGTTCAGGAGTTGTGTCAACAACTTTATGATTTTCCAAATAATAAGTTGCCTGAGAAATTAATGCATTTTGGATCTTGTCTTAGGGGTACAAGAGATTATTAGACAAAGTGTCATTTTGAATTAACTAATATGATCAACCATTTGGGTTTCCCTAATTTGTTTTTTTACTTTGAGTGAAACTGACACAAAGTGGCCTGATTTTCATAGAGTTATGCCTTCAAGAAGATATTTTCATCGACAAAGTGAGCATGGCAAAAATATTCAAAAGGTTATTCGAAACTCGCATATAGTTTCTATGTACATGCACCAAAGATTCAATATCTTCCGTGACATAGTCTTGCAGAGATATCTTGGTGCTAGAGACTTTAGGTATAGGTTTGTTGTTCTTCCTTTTGGACAATTTTATAATTATTTGAAGGAAAATGTATGTTTTTATGATTTCTTATTATATTTTAACTGGACATTTTCAACCTTTTTAGGTATGAGTGGTAGCATAGAGGTTTCGCCCATATAAACAATTTTTTTGGTGACCTGAAGCACCATATGTGGAAACATTGGATTGATTCGATGCGACTGTTGTTGGTGTATCAAAGTGATAATTTGACAAATATGTTACAACATGGAATCTAAGTGACATACATCATTGAAATGTCATGATCCAATTTAAATGATTATCCATGTCTTTTGAACACTGAACAATTTTCTCTTGCAATGCTAAAGAACATTATGAGAATTTAGTTAATCATGGGCAAAGGCATATAAAATGCATTGTTGATTCTTTTTTTATGTAAAAGAGGGTATGTTCTTTCATGTCGCTATCATGCTCCATAGGAGGTTCGTGTGGAATCAACATTATCGATAGATGAAAAACGAAGAAAAAAATAAGAACCAACATGAAATGATGATTGTTTAAATGTTCACAATGTTGATATTTTAACAATGTGTTGAGCAAATGTTGATTGTCAGCTAGTTCTTTCTCAACATCAGGTTTTAAAGTATATTGAAAAATACGCTTTAAAGGTAGAGAGAAGATTTGAAAGTTATCATGAAATTTTGACCAGAGTTGTTGGTGAGAGTGGATCTGAGGCTCCTGTATTATCTACATATAGAAGGTTCCTTGTTGAGATGCTTATTGAGTGTGACGCTGGAGCTCAAGAGACATGTCATTTGTTGCTAAAGTTTCCTCTTGTTTTATGTTGTTGGAAATTATTCTCCTTGAATGCTTGCAAGAAAGTCTACCAAAGGGTTTCAATACATTGTGATGAAGTTTTGTGTGGAAACAATTTCATTCAGGTTTATCAAATTGACTTTTTTTGTTTGGAACATTTATGCTTGATAGAAACAACAAGATCATGGCGTTTTGAGGAGAAGTGTAGGAAGGACAAATGGAGGCCACATGATAAGCATGCTATCAATCATGTTTGGCCATGGTTTTATGCTATTCCTAATGAGAGGACGAAAGAGTTTGAAATTTTTTGTTGCTGTAAGTTTCTTTTATACAAGCCATTTCATGACATAGGTTCAGATATTGGGTTTTCTACTGAAAGTATTGTTGAGAGTTGGAGAAATTGGAGATATCATGTGTGGCATGTTGATCAAGGCCCTTTTCCAAATGAATAAGATGAAGAGGATGTGGAGCCATTTATACATGAAAAAAATGTTGATCGAGATTTTGAAGAGTGACAGGTTTTTTCGCAGTTAGTTCCTCCAATCTCTATAAACATTTTAGACCTTCATAATATTAGTAGAAGGGAGTTTGATTTTGATTATAATTGGTAGGAAATGATGGTGTCAAATGATTTTTTAGAAGAAGGGGTCAAATTTGTAAAATATGCGCAGTTTGTAAGTGTTTTGAGTTCTTAGTTCGTTATGGACACATATTTGTTGCCTTTTTCTTTATCAGAAAACAACTAGTTGCTTTTAAAATTATTTTTTGACACTTTTCTAATTGTGAACATGATCGTGCTTTGAAAATGATTATTCAAGGTACTGTTGGAATAGGGAAGTCTTCTCTCATTAGGTGTATTTCTTATTATCTTTCTAGTGCAACAACGAATGGTAAAATTCCATCGTTATTGCTTTCTCCAGCTGGTATTGTTTCTTTTAACATACGTGGGAAAATAATACATTCTATTTTAAAAATTCCTATAAAATATATGAAGCCACTTTGTGGGTAGGATTTGGCAGTGTTCCAAGAGGAAACGAGGCATGCTCGATATATATTGATTGATGAGATGAACTTTATAGGTCCAAGTCTATTCATACAAATAGATTTTTGTTTGTGAGAAGCCTTTCCTGAAAAGAAGGACTGCCCTTTTGGTGGTAGGTCCATCATTCTTATGGGTGACCTTTCCCTTTTGTGGGAAATCTTCAACATTGTAGTGGTTCTGGACAAAATTTATAGGTAGCAAGGAGATGATCTAAGACAAGCATATTTTTGCAATATTTAAACCAATATTAGAAATGAAGAGCCTTCTCTTGTTGATTGGGATTTTCTTATGACCCGTGTTGATAGTTGTTTGGATCAATAGAAAAGGAATTTTTTGGATTCTTATGTTCATTTATTTGCAATGAATAATCTCGTCAATTTTCACAATCGAAAAATGCTTAAAGCATTAAATTCTTTTATTACGAGATGTGTTGCAGAAAGTTGTAGAAGAACAAAAACAAATGATAGTGATGATGATATATTGGAGAGTGAAGTATTGTTATGTCGTGGAGAGTGCGTTATGTTAACATGTAATTTGTGGGTTGAAGCTGGTCTCGTTAATGGTGCACTTGAGTACATTGAAAATCTTTTCTTTGCGCCTAGTTCAAAGCCACCACAACTTCCATAATTTGTTACAGTTATGTTTGAAAAGTATTGTGGTATTCCATTTTATAAGGATTTTCCAATTCTTGTACCCATTTCACCTATTCTTAGGGGGAATATGAGGCAAATACCTTTGAAAATGGCATGGGCGTTGACAATACACAAATCAAAGGGGACAACTTTGCAACGAGCCATTGTAGATATTGGAGACAAAGAAAGGCATGGTTTGACATTTATAGCTATATTGAGAGTGAAAACAATAGATGGTTTGCATATTTCACCACCTTTTTCTTTTCAATGTTAAGTAAAAATGAAAGATAATGCATATGTTACACTTAGAGAGAAAGAGGAGGAGCGATTAAAGTCAATATCATTTTTGGGGTATTTATCTTCAATATAGTTTACTGTTCAAGAATTCTTTTTTAAGTAAATTGACTATTTCAGAGCAATTATTGTTTGATTTCTTGAGTTATAGTTGTTTGCATTTTTTCTCTCGTTCTTTGAGCCCTTTAATATTTATGTTTGAATATGAAATAACCAAAATCATAAATGAATAGTTTTCTTTCTGTTAATTTGCTTTCTTTCAATGTACTGATTTTAATTGTATGTTTTTGTCAATGATTCACAGATATGGAGAAAAATGATGGTAATTATTACATCAGAGCAATTAATTCTATTACGAAAACCATTAGTTTTGTTACCTTTATTCGTGCAAGGTTTGTTATAGGACATGGCTTCCATCCTGATTTTGTCGATGAGCATATACATGTTATGAGTGGAATGAAATCATATGTTCAAACTTTATATCATTTGCACCAAAGAGAATGAGGGAGGAAGACGAGAAGGGATTGGTTTGAAAGCATGAATTATCATGATCATTATCCTGTTGATTTGAATTGGTGTTGCTTTTGCTAATGCATTAGGTGTGTCTTTGAAAAGGCTGCTATCAAATAATTATGTTGTGGCTGAGTTTTGAGAGTTGAATTTTGTTGTCAAATGTGTTATAATTGTTATTATTATTTCTTTCAATGTTAGTAAACTTTGCATTGTTGTCATTGGTCCTTTAATGTTTAAAATTTCATCTCATTTCTTTGTCGCATTGCGACCGAGATTCTCATAATCGTCATTTCTTAATTATCATCAATGCTTGTTAGTGATTGACAACAATTGTTGTTGATGTCATAATTTATGTTCTCTTCAATGTATTTAGTTTTTCGTATGCCTATACTTACTATTCAATAATTCTATTTATATTGTTTTTTTTCTAAGATTATTTTCGTGTAATTATATTAAAATTTCATTTCTTTAATTTACACTATTTTATTTTCTATTATATTAATTTATTTTATATTTATTTTATCTTCTATTATATGAATAGTATTTTGAATAAAAAATATTTTACATTTTCAATACTTTACGAACATTATTTTAAGATTTTTAATTAGCGATATTATTTTATATTTTTAATTAGCAACATTTCACATTCGTTAATGTTATGGTTTTGTATTTCTATTTTTGGTTATTAATTTTATATTATTAATATTTCATTGTTAATTTTATCATATTTTTCTATGATAAATAATTTTATATATTTAGATTATTAATTTTTGTTAATATGTTCTATTTAATTTCATGTTTGTTTTATCAAATTGTGTTCAATTATTTTTATATAATATTTTAATTATTGTGTTTATATATATGTATTATTATTAAATTTTTAAATTATTTTAACTTATTAATATTTATTAATATTAATATTAATTATGTTTATCAACCACATTTCTATTATATATAAATGTGATTGTGCTAAGTAATTATAAATAATTAACTTAAAATTATAAAAACTTTATTTAAAAATAAATACACCAACTAAATAAATAATAAACAGTAGTAATTAGTAATTACCATTTGCAAACCACCAATATAAACAGATTCATATCATGATTTAAGAGAAAACATGTTAGGACAAATGTACGTAAACTTTCACTTTTACACAATACCTATTAAATATATCATAAGCTGTTTCATATCATGATTTAGAGAAAACATGTTAAGAAAAATGTACCATTAATAAGGAGTTAACTTTCACTTCTACACCATACCTATTAAGTGAGGTTAAAAAATACGTATTTTTATAACTAATCAAATATCATTTTAAATAAAAAACACTCCTCACCTAAATAATTATTGCAAAAATGCCTTCTGATGTATCATTACTAAAATTCTAAAAATTTAACTATAGACAATATCTTTAAACTTATATATAAAACCATCCACTATTTAAACACATAATAATATTTGAAACCAATATATCATAATGATTGAAGTTAAAAACTATGTATCCAATATTTAAAAGCAATAAATTTGCTAAATAATTATTGAACGAAGTAAATATATTTAAAAAGCATTATTTTCAAGCATATTTGATGCTTATAAAAAAATGGCTATTTGTACGAATTTCTCATCAATGATATCTAATCATGCGGCTATTGGTACGAACCTGTGTGAAATGACATGTAAGAAAGTGTTTGCCAGTCGTAGCCTTAATGGATTATTTGAATTTTTATGATCACTTTATGCGTTGGATTCATGGTCATTTGATTGGTTACTAGTGATATCAGAAAAGTTTGCATCGTTTTCTTTTATGTCTAGCCATGGTAGGAATTTGATTTTTTTATCACCGGCATCGAAACAGTTCCCTTTGGAATCGAGTGACAAATTTGTCCCAAATAGCTGCCCAGCTCCTCCTACGACATTACCAGTTCACCTCTCTCCTCATGCATACTCTAATCGGAAGAGCTCCGCTGACTCCATTGCCATAATAGATGAAAAACAAGAAAGCGCGGTTAACATTTTCTATTGAGGCAGAATCTTTGCTGGTACAAATGCAGCCACAAATTCACAAATAATAACACTATCCGCAGAAGGATGCAATAACAAACAACCTGGCCTCTTTTAATCTTAATTTCAAAGATGAAAATCACAAACAATATCTGTTACGGTAACAGCAATGTACTCATTGCACTAAGAAATTTCATACAGCTACTGACTATAAAAGTAATAAAAATAGCAAACAACATTAGCGATGCACAAAACTATGTACTTGCTGCACTAAGGTATTTAACTGCAACTGATTGAATATTGGAATGGAGGTATGGTATCGCAGATTTTGAAAATATTTGGAAGTCTTACAAATAGTAGCATGTAGTTCAAACAATTATTCTATATTCCCAAAAATTTTATATTCAATCAACTTAGGCTGAGCAGAATCGAAATGGCTTTCTACGGACTGTTACTGAAACGAAGGCCTTGATCGCTAAATAAATAAGTTCCTCCATCTGTGGCATGAAATGCTTCTTCCACTCGCCCACTTTGCCCTCGCGGAAGAAGAATGCGTTTTTCATCCCCACTTTCCCTTTTCTATTCACCTGCAGATTGTAGAGGGTATGGAAACTGCCACTTGTCTACAATTCTATGGGTGTTCTGTTATCTTGGAGAAGAGTAGCTCAAGAAAAGAGCCATTCTTTTAATCTGTCTCACGCAATTGGTTTTTAGTCCTCGGGTTAGACAACTAATCTTCGGGATTAAGATTGAGTTAGTTTGAGTAGTTATTGGAGTCCAAAAACAGGCGGAAATTAATTCAATTGTTATGTGTTAATATGTACATATTGTACATCATTTATTGAAATCATTAATATAAATATGAGTTTGGATTCCGATTTGATTGTCTTACAGTGATATTAGAGTACAATTTATCTGTTCTATTAAAATGAGTGAGTCACTAGTTTTGTGACCATATATGTTTGTGCTCATGAGGGCAAATTGTGCTAGGGTGAATAGTGCCAATCTGAATATTGGAGGAGCCAAAGTATTTAGAACTATCATTGCCAGTTTGATTAAAAGCATCGATCAAAGGGTATTGAATAGCATTGACCAAAATACCTTGTTAAAGGTTAAGGTGAAGGCAGAGATTGGTGTTATGGCAATAGAGCCGACATCATTAGAGACTATGAGGTTGATTTCGCATGGATTAGAATGCAAAGGCGATGTTGCACTCAAACTCTGTGACCAGAACAATAGATAACATTTGCTATGTGTAAAGCCACCATTGGAGAAGTTGTCCAAATCGCACACGTCCCACTCCCGATTCAAGTGTTGATTACAAACTGTGGAAGAACTAAAGTTTTAGGAAATGTCAAAGGGTTGGTGGTGAAAATACAACACCGAATATTAGGTAAAACTGTCCAGAATTCTTGGTAGTTTCATGTCTTGGATGTCATGGTTAGAATGTTACTATAGTTAAGAAGTTGGCATCAGAATTCCGTTGAGATTTGATTTGGATTTTATTAGATTTAAATTATAGAATTTATGAATATAAAAATCAAGAAGGCAAAATGACATTATTGTTAGTAAAGCTCATATAGTTAAATGAATATTGAAGGTCACAAATTCAAATCCTTCCAGGTAAATTTGGAAGAAATTTCTGTGTTTTTCAACACAAAATTTGTTAAAGTTGAAAATTCAAGCTCTGAATTGAAGATTCGAAGTTAAAGTTATGGTTTCAAAGTTTAATTAAAAATGTTACATCAATGTTATAGATAGGTGAATGATCGGTTGAACCCGACACCTGGTTAACTCATTGTAAATTTATTTGTATTGGGTGCATTTTCGGTGGTAGCCGACACCATTTTTTTCAAAGTTGATTCATGAGAAAATAACCAAACTCGATGATTTGTTACAGTTATTGAACAATTTAATGACATCTACTATTCATAATAGTGTCCAAGTCAGCAAGGACACACTCTCTCACATCTAATCGTATTTGCAAAATGTTAAAAGAACACTTCAATCCTTCGAGCTAAAGTCTTAGTTTCAACGAGGTGAACTACATGAATTACAAAAGAAGAATTTTGAACCTGTTCTTGTTTAGAACAATAGTTTGTTTGAGCCTGATCATTAGTCAGAAAATGATCAGAGAAATGAAGTTATTTCAGGGGAAATTTTGAATGCGGTTAGAAGTTCTGATGTGAAACTTGTTATAAGACCATGTGAATAGATTACACACAATAAACACAAAACTGGTTTGGGTTACAACAAGGATATTCTGGATGTCTCTTTTCACATTCCAAATTTTTCTAAACCTATACAATTCCAAAGAGCTCGATTTCTGGGTGGTGTTGTTCCAGAACAAGTTGATAGATACCAATAGTGTAATAAAGTTGGACATATTAAAGATCGGTGTTTTGATATTCACCCATGTGAGTGTTGTGGAAAGCCCAATCACCATACAAATAGATGTACTAGAAAGAAGACTACTACAATAGAGTAGCTAAATTTCGGATGGATTGCTTCTTGGGATTGGACAAAAACAACCAAGAAGATTTATAGGTTATACCAGAGGATTTGTTCACGAGTTATGACCAGCCTTGTAGTGATGAAGAATATTTCTCACCCTATATTCGATAAGGGGGGAAATGTTGATGGTCTACTATAGCTTCAAGTTCGAGATATCAAACGAGCTTGAGTCAAAATTGATTTTATTGAGCACTTTCATGTTTGGAATTGTTCAAGGAACTGCAACGATAGTTCTAGAGTTTGTGGTCACATTAAAACTACATTTTTTATTGTTATGATAACTGCTATGAAGGTTCCAAATTTGGTGATCATTGAGGCCTTGAATCCCCCCATATTGGTTTTTTTCATCCTTAAAAACCATTTCTTGAGAGACATTCAGCTCTTGGCTGAGATGCAATTTTTCATTTTGAGCTTTCATTCTTGGACTTCGGTACATCCCTTCGGATTAAGGGGAGAATATTAGATAGCAAATCCTTGGGATTAAGCTTGGGTTAGTTTGAATAGTTATTGAAGTCTAAGAACATCCAGAAACTAATTCGATTGTTTCCTATATGTATTAATATGTACATCATTGATTGAAATCAATTAATATACAGTTTATTTAGTTTCCAAAATAGTGTGTTTTACACCTCATAGGTCACGAACATCACCTTATTCATATTGCACCTGCTTTGATGCCAGTAACTCAGAATGTTCTCTGCAAATGAGCTGCCATAGTAGACGCCCGAGAAAAATGCATCAAACATTGTTTCCTTGCCGAGATCTCCCTTCAAATAATGAGACTTCGCTGCACAAATTCGGGTGTAAAATTTCCAAAGAAAAATGAAGGAATCTCTCAAGTTTTGGGCAATATAAACAATCTTGCAATTCCCAAAAGAGCTCACAAGAAGACCTCCTCATAAAGCTTTTCTTTTATTTTCAATGTTTTAAATTTAAATTAAATTTATATTTAAAATATTTTTTCATTATAAATATGATATTATTATACGTGTTAAAAAATAAAATATTAATCTTAAAGTTAAAAATTAAAAAAAAGAAATTTATTATTTTATATAGAATATCATATTACAACATAATCATAACTATAGTTCATTAACTTTATAGTATATTAAATACGTAACCAGAACCTGATAATTATTTACATGTATAACATAAAATTACTTACCATAAGATAGCATGTAACAAATTATAATTATTCATAACTATATAATTATTTAAATATAACTATATATATTTAACTAGATTATAAGATTATAACATATCACATTGTAATTCTATATATATTGTTTATTACATAACATAGCTCTAACACACACACACATATATAACATAGCATGTAACTATAACTCATATATATATATATATATATAAATATATAATATTATATAATAACATAACTAGTTCTCTAACTATTTAACTAACATAACATGAAATTATATAACATAACATTAATATAACTAAATAGTTTCATAACAATAACAATTTATATAACTAAATATATAATTTAACCTATTATACAATAACAATATATTATAGTCCATATATATATATTATATAACATAAGATAATTCTATAACTATTTACATAACATAAAGTCATTTGAGATTATATCTATAATATATATATATATATTTTGTAACATATCATTTAGCATAGTACACATAACATAAATAGTGAATTGTCATTTGTGGCATAACTTAACATATATAATTATAACATTTAACATAGGCTGTTATGTTCCTCATTTATGGCCTTCAAAGTCGTATCATTAGGATCGACTCATAACAAAACAGTTCGTAAAATTTGTTATTCGATTTTCCTAAGTTCTGTACTCGATAGCATAGGAATATCATGATATTTTATTACTTGGGTGACATCCAAACTATAAAGGTCCTTTGATAGGACATATGTATAAATTTTATGGTAAACTTTTGGTGGCCTAGAAATTCTAGACTCCGTATTTGACTCAATGGAGGCCACGACTTCATGTTCACATGGTGATCACGTGATTGTCAACGCATGGATTTGTGTGAATAGTGGAGATTGATTTTGCTAATACAAGGGTGCAAAAACCTTCTCCCAACCTAACATTACCACTTTGTGTTGTCTCCTTGCTCATTTTCTCTTTGTCAATTTTTGGAATGGTGTCACTTGCCATCGCCGTGAAGTTTTTTGGTTATACTGACTTCTATTTTTGGTGGTAAATTGTATCACCATCAAGGATTAAGGAAAGAGTCCATGTAGGTTGTCGAGTTGGTTATGTGGGAAGGGAGAGAACATAAGGCGAACAACGTAGGTTTCAGATAGTTTCAGGGGTTGATTTTCATGGAGGGCTGCATGGGAGGGAGCTCCACTCCCTCCTATAAGGAGGCCGTAGCAAGCAGAGGCAAGAAACCTCTAGAGAATGTCAGAGGCACTGCTAAGGAAGGGAAAAGAAGTATAGAAGAAGAGACAGAAGGAACCAAAACTAAGGAAAATAACAGCACCAAAAACAAGGAGGAAGAAGAAAAAAAACAGGGATCGAAAGACAAAAAACAAAAGGGACCCTACAAACCCAAAGCTGAGATCACACCCAAAGTAGTCTTAAATGATCCTACTCTGCAAGCACATAGAGATCACATGCGGACTTATGCTATCATCTGTAAATTTATGGGAGTATGGCCCACTGAAAAAGCTTTACAGATATGGATCAAGTACCACTGGGAACCTAAAGGGAGCATTGACCTACATCTTGGGTCAAAGGGATTCTTCATTGTGGTGTTCACAAATATTGAAGACAAATACAGAGTGTTTGAAGGAGGACCCTACTTTTATGCAACAATTGGCCTCTATATGCAGCCATGGATGATGAATTTTGTCCCAAAACGGGGGACTTTTACTTCGGTACTAGTCTGGGTAAGGCTCTACTCTCTACCTCTTGATTACTAGCAAACTAAATCGCTAGCTGCCATAGGCAATAAATTAGGGCATTTTGTCAAAGCTTCTGAAGCCACAAGAAGGGGAAAATATACTTCCTTTGCAAGGATATGTGTAGAAATGGACCTATCAGGAGTGCTTTCGGATGAGGTGATCTTGGAAGTTTTTGATGAAGAATGGGTGCAAACAATAGACTATGAGCATATTCCGTTAAGATGCCGCAAATGTCATGAACATGGGCACCTATTTAGAGACTTCCTGCTCAGTAAAGTAGTAAACAAGAGGAAAGCTAACACAATGAAGGACACTGATAGCTTTCACAAAGTGGTAAACAGAGGAAAAGGTGGACAAAGAGGGCCAAAGCTAGATCATAATGAGGGGCAACCGGCTAGTCAGAACAAGTTCCAAGTTCTTCAAGAAGAAGAAGAGACCAAAAAAGAAGACCTAGCAATGGAAGGAAGGCATGGGGAAAAGGAGGAAGAAGAAAACCATGAACAAACAGAGGATATTTATTTTCAAAAAGAGACTATGATAAGTGACAAAAAATTGGAGATGGATCAGGAAATGACCCAGAGTGAAATGGAACAGGAGGATCATGAGCTACAGGAGATTCTTGACAAAGAACACCTAGATCTAGAAGGGTTCTTGATTCAGGGAACCACGAGAGGGGTAGATTCGTTACCACAAGAAGAGCTCAATAGAATACAATAGTTGTTCTTATGGAAAACTGAGGCCAAAAATGTGGAGATGGGGAAAACATTGACAAGCAGGACAATAGAGGTGTGAAAACAATGAAAAAAACTCCTGGATTAGCCACCAGAAACCCAGGAAAGAAAAGAGGTAGAAAAAAGCAGAATGAACTCTTGATGGAGTGTGGAAAGCTTATGATAGATTCAGGTAAGATGAAAGACCTGGCCAGCTACTCCTTTAAAAATCTTTAATTATGAAGTTCACATCTTGGAATATTAGGGGTCTAGGTAGTAAAAGAAAGCAAAGATTGATTAGTAATAGAATTAGAAAAGCAATGCCGGATATAATCTTCATCCAAGAAACGAAATGTTCCATTCAAAAATTAAGAAAAATTCATAGCAAATGGCTCAGTAGATTTGAGATTTTAGAAGTTAAAGCAGAGAATACAGTGGGGGGCATTCTCACTCTTTGGAATCCCCAAAAAATTGTCATAATAGATGCTGAGGCATCTAGGAATTATTTATCAGTAGTGATTCAACCTGTAGGAGAAAGGGATACCTATATGGTCACGAAAGTGTATGGCCCTCAAAGAATAGATGATAAACTCAGTTTTCTAGACTCCCTTGGGGATCTCAGGGACAAACATGCAGGAATACCTTGGATCATGGGAGGGGACTTCAACATGATCAAGTTACTTATAGAGAAAAAAGGGGGGAACTAGAGCTCTGAGTAAAGACTCTTTAGGGTTTCAAACTTTTATAGATAATATGAAACTAGTTGATATGGATATGAATAATGGTCTCTTTACTTGGAACAATAAAAGAGGAGGAGAGTCTCACATAGCCTCCAAGTTAGATAGATTCATCATCTCAGAGGATCTTATGCTTAGAGATAAGGAAGTAACAACGAGAGTTCTTCCCTTCGGAGGCTCAGATCACTTGCTGGTTAAATTGGAGATCAAGGGCATAGGTATTACCAAGAACAGACCTTTCAGATTTGAAAATATCTAGTTTTCCCACCCAGAATTCATCAACAATATTGAAAAATGGTGGTCAGAAGATTTGCAGATTCAGGGGACAAGAATGTTCCTACTTCATAAAGATTAAAACACTTCAAGCTTGGGCTTAAAGAATGAAACAAGAAGGATTTTGGCAATATTTTTGAGGAAAAAAAATATGTTGAAAACAAAATGCAGGTTCTCAACCAAGCAGTGGTCATGAAAGCCTTTGACAAAGTCAAAAGTGATCAAGTTGAAAAACATCATCGAGTATGGGAAAATCTATGTAAATAAGAGGAACTATATTGGAGACAAAAGTCTAGAGTGCAATGGCTAAAAGAAGGAGAGCGTAACACTAATTTTTTTCATAGATCCACCATTGTCAACAAAGCTCACAACAGAATCACTTCGATAAAGAATGAGGATGGGGAGCTACATCTCTCCCATGAAGCCATAAAAGCTGTGTTAGTTCAGCACTTCAAAAGCATAACTTAGGAGAACAATTCAGACAGATATCATTTCATCAGGGAGGTAACTAGTAACATACCGAAGCTGGTGTCCAGAGAGGATAATTTCAACCTTAATAGACTAGTAACAAAAGAGGAGGTCAGTGAAGTCCTCAAAGATATGCAAAATGGAAAAGCACCAGGCCCGGATGGTTTCAATGTGGACTTTTCCAAAGTTTGCTGGAATATTGTGAAACAAGATATTTTGAATGTAGTGGAGGATTCCAAATTAAATAGAACTATTATAAAAGAACTCATACCTCCTTCATCTACCTGATCCCTAAACAGGACAACGCTCAAACACCTGATAAGTATAGACCCATAGCTTTATGCAATGTGGTCTACAAGATAATATCCAAGGTAGTGGCTAACAGACTCAAACCTCTACTTCTTGCTTTGGTTTCAGGGGAACAATCCGGTTATGTGGAAGGCAGACAAATTCTTAATAACATCATTCAAGCTCAAGAGGTGGTTCACTCATTAACTAGCAAGAAATAGGTGGGCATGATTATGCAATTGGATATAGCCAAAGCTTATGATAAGGTGAGCTGGACCTATATCAAGAAAATTCTCATTGCTTTTGGATTTGATCATAACTGGGTTAGATGGTTTATGGCACTAGTGACTTCCTCCAGCTTTTCAATTTTAGTGAATGGCTCTCCCCATGACATTTTTAGTCCTTCTAGAGGCCTCACACAGGGAGGTCCACTCTCTCCCTTTCTTTTCATCCTCATGATGGAAGGATTGGGTCGGTCTATCAAGCATGCTAAAGTAACAGGAAAGATCAAGGGCCTGCAACTAACTGAGAATGGTCAGGCCCTAACTCATCAACAATTTGTAGATGATACCATGTTACAGGGAATCCCCACAGTCAACGAAGCTTTAGCCTACAGACAAATCATGAATCTCTTTGCCTTGGCTTCAGGTATGGAAGTTAATCTCTCCAAATCAATTTTTTTTTCTTCAATACCAATATTGCTATTCAGAAAAACATCTCCAGAATTCTAGGCTTTCAAAGGTATTTCCTTCCCTCAAAATATTTGGGAGTTCCTCTAACTGCTAAAATGATGCTCAAGAGTATATGGGAGCCATTGATCAATAAGTTGCAGGATAAAGTCAGAAAATGGACCATCAGATCTTTAAATCTTGCCGACAGGTTGGACTTACAAAAGCAGTTCTGCAAGCAATCCCTATTTTTATGTTATCAGTCCTCCCAGCTCCAAAATGAGTCTTACAACAATTCAGAAATATCCAAAGAAACTTTCTTTGGGGTAAGGAGGAGACAAGGAAAAAATGGGCCTTAGTGTCTTGGGAAAAAATCTGTAAACCCAAGAACCATGGAGGGTTAGGCTTGGATGATCAAGAAATTCTTAGCAATGTGTTAGGGGCCAAACTTTGGTGGTGTTGGGTTCAAAATCCAAAGGCTCAATGGGAAAATATCTAAAAAGAAAAATATGTAAGCTCCTGGTAGACTAATGATCTCATAAGAATGTCAAGAAATATAAAGGGCTCATACATCTGGAACAAAGCCTGGGAGAACAGAAGCCTAGTACAAGAAAATAGTTTCTGGGAAATCAGAGAAGGAGATCTAGCTCTATTCTCATAATATAAGTGGCAACAAGAACCAATTCTGTTAAAATATGACCTTTTAGGCCTTAAATATGAGACAAATACACAAGGATTAAATAACGTAAAGTACTTCTGGAATCATACTCATCAATGAGGGAAGTGGAGAATCTGGAGAAACATTGATTGCAGACATGACAACCCCTTGAAAACAAAAGCAGAGGCACTCATGAAAATGGTGGAACAAAGGAAGATCTTAGTAACAGGGGGGCAAGACCAACTAAGATGGGGCAACAATAAAGAAGGCACCTTTAATCTTAAGGAAGAAAAAGGTATTCTCCTAGAGCTAGATTCCCATGTTCTAGACAAAATTTGGCAGAACTTATGGAGGCATCAAGGGTGGATGAAAATCAAACTCTTCATGTGGTTGGTACATCATAAGAAAATCTTGACTTGGGATAATATTAGGAAGAGGGGTGTGTTTGGGCCTTCAATATGCCAGCTCTGTGAAGCTCAAGAGGAAACAATGGAGCATATACTCAATAGCTACATTTTTACCTCCTAGTTATGGGAAACATTTGCCACAACCTTTCAACAAACGGATAGGGACAGAGGGAGTATCATTAATACCCTCAATAATTGGAGAAGAAATTTTTTGGATTATGAATTTCTCAGCTCAGCTTGGGCCCTAACACTAAGCTTTATCATATGGAATGTTTGGAAAGAGAGGAGCAAAAGAATATTCAAGGATGAAAAGAATCCCCCGCACTGACTGTTTGAGCTGATATTGAAACAACTTAAGGAGTCAGTGGGAACTAATGTTCATAACTACCCTAAAAATCCTCCCTCAAAGATGGATTCAAAAATTCTCAGGAAGTTGGGTATGCAAGGGCTCACTCCTCAAGGACTAGATAAGAAAGTTATCTTAATGGACATGAAGAAGGGTTTCTGGCATCCTCCCCTGAAAGGTTATTTGAAATACAATATTGATGGGGCTTCAAAAGGAAACCCAGGAACTACGAGGTATGGAGGAGTCTTAAGGGATGAAGAAGGAGGCATTATCTTCATCTTCCATTGCCACTTAGGAAAAGCCACCAATAACATGGCTAAACTAATGGCTTTGGAACAATGCTTAGAGTTTCTGAGTGAGGACAACTTCTTGAATGTGATAATAGAAGTGGACTCTGAGTTAATCATTAACTCGGTGAAAAGAATTAGTAGTGGAACTACGCTAGAGAAAGTCTCCAAACACTGGAAACTAATCCGGGTTTTCCAAAGAATTCAGGGTCATCTCCAAGACCTTCGCACTATAAGTTTCAACCATGTTCGCAAAAAGGCCAATAAACTGGGAGATCTTCTTGCCAATCAAGGTGTTAGCTGTACAAAAGAAAGGGTCTCGATGGAGTGGCAGGAGTTGTGTCAGAGCAGACTGAGAGCTCTTTGTAGCGAGCAAGCGGAAGAGGATAGGAAAGTATACAGACACAAAGCCATGGAGGAAAGCTCGCAATGATTTGAACTCTGTATGAGTCAACAGATTCTTGCAAACCGTTCTTTGGTGGGGGAGTAGACCACTGTTAGCCATTGTAAACCCCGGGCCTTGTGATTTGGATTTCTCAGTTCATCGGGTGGTCGGTTAGTGGGTAGACTCTCATCATTACTTTGCTCCAATTCAGACAAAGAAAAAAGAATGCGAGGGATGAATCCTGTCTTTTCTGGCAGCTGGAATATACAGAATTTCAGGTTCTGGGACGTTAAACCGCTACCAGGGTGGTTTTCAGTTGATAACACCGCTCTCAAGCGGAAAATGGTATTAGCAATTTTGTAGCGATTCCATTCAGCTTCTTACACGTGGCAGGGAGGTGGATTCGAATACTGCCCTCCATCGCACACTAACATCCAGTGATCTTGTGCTGTGTGATATTAATCTCATATGTTGGATTTCACAGCATGAATCAAAGGTCAAGGTTGTTCGTGCAGCTTGGTGGGATGGTACCAGTAAACACCAATTGTCTTGGCTGGGCGAATTCTCCCTTGGTCATTGGATTGAGTGGGGAGATTGGACGGCTCAGATTAAAAGGGCTTATCGAGAGGTCAAGATGCAGATGTTTCCACTGGGCTTCTTTTTCTCTTCTAACCTTATGGTTTGTATTCCTAGGGTTCAGAGGGTATCTTTGTAAGGTTAGGAGTTTTTCCTTAGGTGACTAGTATTTTTTTTATCTGGATCCTTGGTGTCAGGTGGACGTTTGAATATTTTGTAAACTATTTTTTGGCTTAATGAAATAGAAGGATCGACACTTGCTTTAGCAAAAAAAAAAAAGGAAAGACTCCATGTAGAGAAATTTCTTCCACAGTATTGCTCCTTTCTCAACAATTCATTATTTGTTTGGAAGGATTAGCCATCCTTTCACATTGTTTTCTTTAGGTGTTAGCCCCAAATATTTGAATTACTAGTATTGAAACTTTACTTCTTTATTTGTGGTTTCCAGACGTGCTCTAATATCCTGAATTTAGCCTAACTTTGGTGCCTTCGTAGAGTAGGAACATACTCCTATTAGTTCTACGCAATCACGTTTTCTTAGGTAAGCACTTCTTTTGGTTCATTTTTTTTCTCTTCCCAAGTGAATATGAGTGTACTCTTCTCTCCTCTAATACTTTGTATTAAGTTGGCTATTAGGGTTCTAGTCCACGTGTTCTCATTCAATTGTTTCTATTTTTATAGATCCAATCAAGCCCTTATTCATATCTGTATGATTGATTCGACTCCTACTGAAACAATGTTCCTTCCTGTAAGGAACCACAGGTATCCATCTTGAGGGTTTTTCTCTATTTCACTTTCTTCGTTCTTAAGGGTTTTATTGGGTGTATCTAACTTTGTGACCATCCTAGACTCTAATGAAGCCATGGTTTATTGTTTAAGAATATAAATTTGGGTTGAATCATGGATACCAGTGAGCATTCACCAATTTTCGTAAGTATTTTCATTGTGATGTTATGGCTTATATCTAGATTGGGACTTATTGCACACCTTGTCTTGCCTATTTCATTTCCATGGGTACAGGTAAAAGTCTCGTGCACAGACTTATTTCTAGCGTTATACCTGACTAAGGCATATCCTATTGCTAATTCCTCTCTCTATGTTTTATGGGTTGGTATCCATTAAGTCACTCATGGACCTACTGCTATCATCTCTGTAACAGGTAGTGTCTGGTTGTAATTGTTTCAATGGTTAGTAGTGTTGAACAATCTTTAATGTTGAGAAAATACCCCTCATTCCATGATGATTTTCTTTGTAAAGGCCTCTCGCTTGAAGTGAAAAAATGTATACATCCTTTTATTTTTTTAGATCTATGGGTCATAATATAATCCTATGGCCACATTGAAACATAATTTATTTTGTGTTATGGTGTGTTCTATTTAATGTACACAACTAATCTTCTATCATTTTCATTGTAACATAATGAATCTCTATGTGGTATATTTTTTTTATTATAAGGATAAAAGATTTATTTATTTCTTGAAGCGTTACATACACCTTTATTAGAAGTTTTATCTTAGTGGTCCATACAATTCTCCTATATACTAGGTTTCTACTTGTCCTTCATCCCTATTACGCTAATGCTGTTTGTTGGATTATTGTATCTAGAAATACATTTGTGATAGTTGGTTATTTAGTATTTATATCTTTTATAAACCCATATAAATGTACATCAGGCCATGTATTGGTATCGGTAATTTCTCTAAACCTGATCATGCTATAAAATATCAGATAAATGGGTTTCGAGGTGACATGCTTTATTGTTATTCTATGCCTTACCTTCCTTCCAATTAATATAGGTAGTCAAGTCATAGTTGATACCAGTACTATTCCCCGACCCACCCTGTCTAATAAGGTTGTTCTAGAAACCTAAATGGTGCTTAACGCGTTTGCTTTGTATCAGGCCTCTACAGATTTAGGAAGGTTGGATAAATATTATCGAAGTAGGTTTTGGCTTGGAATATTACAACTACTCTATGATCACGCAATGTTAACCAATGTATCATAGACTAATGTTCACATTTTAGTATTTCTACATTATGGTTTGACCGTAACACCATTTCTTATATAGCTCTTGCCTACTCATTGAATTTTATATCTTTGTACCACTCGAGACATGAATCTACTATTGTTGATGAAGTATAATATATATATATATATATATATATATATTATATATATTAGTATATATATATATATATGATATGATATATGTATGCTGTATGTTTTTTTAAAGAGTTTACATGATAAATCTATTGAATTTCAAAATCTCATGATAATTAATTAAGGATGATTGAACACCCTTACTTTGGAATAGATTCAACTTCCAACAAAACATAATCAGAAAATGTTTCTAAGTTTATACCTTTGTAATTAGTTCCCATTCCTGGTACCCACTGCCTAGATGTTGACAAATTTTTTATGGAGACACAACCTTATGATGCACATATTTCTTTTTTTTTCTAAATCAGAATGATTCTTCTGTGAATAATAGCCCATATATGGCACATATTAATAGTTTCTACGTGCGAAATTTAACTTTGTGTTGTTTCCTATTGTTTTGATTACTCCCAAATTTCGAGGGAAACATTTCAACACTCTATTACCCTAATATTTGCAAGAGTTTATTTATTTTAACTTTAACATTTGTGTAAGGTTTCTTCCGTTAAGAGGAAAATCTCAATTGGGAGTGTATCGATAAGTATATAAATCAATTCACCTCCCAACATATCTACCTTCTTCCCTACCACACACAATATAGGAATTTATAACAAATTAGGTTATCAATTCCTACAAGCAAAATAGTATAGACTTATCTCAACATGTTCTTATCATATTATATGACTAAGATTTTGAAAAATACAAATATTAAAATATAGTCATAAACTATTTGCATGAATTCATCTAACAATTGGATACATACAATTTCATTAACCAGTGAAACTAAATAGAAATAGAATCATAAAATTATTGTAAACAAATTACTAACCATGGATGCTGCTAGAATCACACTTGGGAAACACCTTTCCTTCCAACCATGAATTGAATCAACCACTTCCCCCTTGAGCTGATATCTACTTTCTCCGGACATCATTAACCTAATTGATTCTGATATCATGTATTTTATACATTTTCTTCCCTAGCAAATATTTCCTTAGCAGCATCCCACTTTATTAGCTTTGTTAACCCACTTGCCTAGGATTTTTTTCCTTTCTTTTTCGAAAAAGGTGTTTTTCCTTTTTCTTTAAAACCTTATCTCCCCCCCCCCTGCGAAACTTTATTCCTCTCATACTTTGTGCCTTTCTCTAGCTAAGCGATTTAATAGATCTTTCTCTCTCATCTCATTAAATCTTATCTATTGTCTCCTAAAGATTTCTAGGAGTCATTTTTATGGAATATTTATTTTGATCTCAACCATCAATGATGGTTTCCAAACTTTGGAAAGATTCTGTTACTCTAGTGTTTCTTTCCCAAGTAGTTTCCAATTTTTCATTTAGTAATAAAATTTTATTTATTACATCATAATAACTTTATTGTTCACATTAATTTCAACCCAACATGTATTTTCAACCATCAACTCTAAAAATAGTTCAATCTGAATATGACAAGCCAATAACATAAGAGAACAGGGTATTACATCTTACCCTCCTTTCTATTCAACATTATCCTCGGTGTTCATTGTCCAACCACTTCACTTTTGAAACAGTGTTGGATAGGCCTCTTACATTTTGTCCAATGGCTCCCAAGTATCCTCACGAGTTGTAAAGTGCTTCCACTACATTTTAACCTGAACGACGAATCGATTCTGGAGCAAGATATTTTTCTGCTCTAGTATGTGAAGTGGTTATGCGAGGAAATATCTTTCAGGCTCCACCTATATCAAATTCCAATCAATTATATACGAATTCTCATGAACAAAATTTTTAGTAAAGTTACATGAAAAACGTTGTGAACTTTAGTATAGCTAGGAAATACTAGTTGATATGCTAATGGCCCAATTTTGTCCAAGATCTCAAAAGGCCCATAGAATCGTGGTCCCAAATTTCTATAGCTTCTTATTCTTAGGTTACTTTTCCTTGGTTTCACCCTTAAATAGAAATGGTCTCCAATCTTAAATTCCTTGCGAGTCCGCTTCTTATCAACATAATGTTTCTACTTGTCTTGTGCAATTTTTATGTTTTGTCTAATTTTTTGCACCACTTGTTCCATTTCTTGCAATGAATTTAGTCTGAATATTAGTCTATCCTTGGGCTAGCTCCATATTAGAGGTGTATGTCATTTTCTATCATACAAAGCTTCAAAAGGACTCATTTTTATTGAATTTTGGTAGTTGCTGTTGTAAGCAAATTCTGCTAAGTGCATAAAATTTTCTGATTTGGTAGGTCTGTCTATGACATACATCCTTAGCATGTCTTCTAAAATTTGATTAGTTCTCTTTGTCTGCCCATGATTTTGGGGATGATATGCAGTGCTAAAATTTAGTTGTATCCCCATGCCTCCAAATGAGGCTTTCCAAAATTTAGAAGTGAATTTAGTATCTCTATCTGACACTATCATCTTTGGTACTCCATGTAGCTGGAAAATCTCCTTCATGAAAATTTTGGAAATTTGTGTTGTTCGATAAGTATATTGAATAGGTATAAAATGCGTTGCTTTACTTAAGGTGCCCATCACCACCATAATTGAATCATGTTGTCATTTTTTATTTGGAAATACTATAATAAAATCTAATTAAATAACTTCCCACTTTCCATTTAGGAATGGACAGTGGGTTCAGCAATCCAGTAGGGTGTTGATGTTTCACCTTTACTTGTTGGCATTCTAGACATTTTGATAATTACTCTGCCAGCTCCTTTTTCATGCCTGACCAAAACAATTATTTTCTTAATGTTGTTATCATGTTTTGATATCTGAGATGGCCTGCATATGTATATTTGTTTAGTATAATTTGTTTTATAGCACTCACATTGGGAACATACAATCTATTTCCATGGATTAGAAGATTTTCAAAGTTTTTATCATATCGTAGAATTTTTGTTTGCTGCAATTTTTGTTGAATTTCTAGGTATTTGTGATCTTTTGGTATTGAATTTTTTAATCTTCTCCACAAAATAAGTCATAATATTGTTAATGGATACCCCCATTAGAGAATTTGAATGTCTTCTTAAGGCATCTGCTGTTTTATTTACTTTTCGTTTTATGTGTTTAATATCAAACTTGAACTCATTAAGGAAAACCAACCACCTTACCCATCTAGCATTAAGTTATGGTTAGCTGAAAAGGTATTTCAAGGTGATATGATTGGTTACCAAAGTATTTTTTTTCCAAATAGGTAGTGTCTCCACATATTTATAGCATGTATTACAACAGTAAACTCTAAATCATACACTACATAATTATTTTCATGTGTTTTCTACTTTCTAGATTCATAAGCCACCATTGAATTTTCCTGCATCAAAAACTCTCCCTAACCCTTCCAAACAAGCTTCCGTGCAAACAATAAATTTTTTATTTGGGTCTGTAATTTTTAGAATAGGGACGATTGTAAGTAAGTGTTCCAATTTGTCAAAACATCATTGAACTTTGGTTGTCTACTCAAACCTTGTTCCTTTATTTTGTAAGGATGTAATAGGGTAGGCCAATTTAGAGAATCTTTTTATAAATATTTGGTAATATCTTGTGATTCCCATAAATGATAAGACAACTGACACATCCTTGGTATGGTCCAATTTAAGATAGCCCCGATCTTCTTAGGATTAACAGACAGTCCCTTGTTTGAAATAATGTGGCCCAAATATTGTATTTTGTCCTTATAAAAGTCACATTTGTTAAATTTAGCATACATCTGATGTTCTCTTAAAGTTTGCAACACTAATTTCAGATGTTCCTTGTGTTCTTCTTCATTTTTTGAATATAATAGAATGTCATCTATAAATACTAGCACAAATTTATCGACGTACTTGTTTAGTACACTACTCATTAAGCACATAAAGGTTGTTGGTGCATTATTAAGACCAAAGGGTAACACTACAAATTTGTAGTGACCATGTCTTGTCTAAAACATTGTCTTATGAATAGCTTCATCTTTTATTCTCAGCTAGTGATACCCAATCCTTAAATTTTTTTTTGAAAATATGGTTCCCCCCTCACTTGATCGAAAAAATCATTAATATGGGGTAACATGTGTTTATTTTTTATGGTTAACTTGTTTAATTACCGATAATCGATACACATTCTAAATGTGCCATATTTTTTTCTTGACAAATAACACAGTAGCTCCCTACGGTGAGACATTGGGTCTAATATAACCTTTATCTAGTAGCTACTATAATTGCATCTCCAATTCTAAAAACTCAGGTACACTCATTATATGAGAAGCTCTAAACACCCAGGTTGCACCTAGTACCAAATCAATAGAGAAATCTATATCTCTACGGGGAGGTAAGCTTGAAATTTCCTTTGGAAACACATCCTGAAACTCCTTAATGATGGGAAACATCTCCAACTCTTGTTTTTCTATTGTTGTTCATTTTTTTCCACATACACCACATATAACTGACACCCTTTTCTTGCACTCATTTTTAGCTGTAAAGCTGAAATTTCTCTAACTGTTATTGATTTTTGTATGCCATTAAGTAACTGGGTTTGTCTGTCTTGATTCACACAAATTGCTATTTTATCTAGACAATTTATAATAGATCTATTTTTCTCCAACCATTCCATGCCTATCAACACATCGTAGGACCCTAAAGGGAGGATATTAAAATTTTCTTCTGTGGAACACCCATTTAAGTTAATACGACACTGTCTTACTTGGATAGTTACCCTCCTTCTGGTGCCAGTTGCTAATTGTATTAACCATGCAGTCTGAAATTATTTAACTTTTACATTACATTTCTGCACATTTTGAGGACTAATGTAGCTTAAACTAGCCCATGGATCAATTAAAACAGAAAAATGTTCATTTGAAATTGTACCTTCAATTTTGATCATAGTGGATTGGTGCTTCGCTTGTCGATCTTCTAGTGCTGCACTTATTCTTGGAATATTTATGGCAATATCGTTCTCTGTATTTTATTCATGAATAGCTTGAATGTTCTAAATAAATATGAGGTTATGTGGACAATCCCTTAACAAATGAGGTTCACCACATCCCCAACACTTCAATTCTTCTATCTCCTTGACCTCACTAGTATTTTTATTGTTAAAATCTATGGTTTTGGACGCAATTTGAGATTGTACTGGTTGATATGAATTTCCCTTGCCAAATTTCTTCTGTTGGTGGTCCCTTCCAAAGTTTATAAGGTAAGCAGGTTTTTGCCGCTTAGACCCCATTTCAGATTTATTTTTTTCCTTACTTTTCCAATGTTTTCAACCTTCTCCCCGTTCTATAACTACTGATAACACAATCATGCTTTCCTTATTGCCTCATCCATTATCTTGGGATTATCACACTCTGTCCTTTCTTTATAAGGGGCTGGTAAGTAGTTCACAAATCGTTGTACCTTAGCTTTCTCTTCTTCGATATAGGGAACATATCACAACAAATTGGTGAATTTAGACACAAAGTCATCCATAGTTAATTGTCGTAGCCTTAACTCATGAAATTCCTTGGCACAATCAACATAATATTGTTCATTCAGATATCCAGATTTAAACTATTTATGGAATTCCTCCCAGGAAATTGTATTTTCCACTAATGTATACACACATTTGGCCTCTTCCCACCAAAAAGAAGCTTAACTTTGTAGCTGATAAATGGCCAATATGGCCTTTAAGTTACTTTCATACTCATAAACCTGAAAATATTTTGTTATGTTGAGAATTCATGCTTCTACATCCTCCTCCTTTTCGCCATCAAAAGTAGAGGACTTTATTTTTCTGAATTCCCCCTGTAGCTCCACTTTATTCTTTCGCTTATGTTTTTTTGGATAAGTTATATATGAATCACCTCCACTATCAAACTTCTCTGATTCTATCTCCACATTTTTCCTTTTCAATGCTTCTGTCTCGATGGTTCTATGGCTAGATTTTTTTATTAACTCTCTTGTCATCCTTTCCTGCTCCTTACTAGCCTTTAATAAGCATTCATTGTTTCTCTGGAGGTGAATCAACCCTTTCTGCAAATTTCTAATAATATCCAAACTGATATTTTGGTGTGGTACTTCCATTTCCAAACTCAACATATAATTCTTCTCCTACTATTACAATGGAGGGAAATCCTTTTCAATTTTGTAGTAGCCTGCTTCACTTTAATACCTTTGATTCAAACACAACCAGGTATTAGTACCGCATCACCTAATTTCTTTTTCAATTTTGGACATTTCTAAGTATAACTATGGTGGTTCCTTAAAGCCCCATTTCAAACTTCGGCTCTAATAACTTATGTCATGTTCCTCATTTATACCATAATTTTATTTTATTTTTGTTATGTTTCATATGTTAGGTGTTTATTCTCTTGCCTCATGAGCTAGCTCTTCACACACTCAAAGTTGTGATGATTCCCAATTTTAAACTATACAGGATGACTTATGGCCTTCAAAATTGTGTCATGAGGGTCAACTCATAACAAAACAGTTTGTAAAATTTTTATTCAATTTTCCCAAGTTCTCTACCTGATAACATAGGAATATAATGATATTTTATTACTTGGGAGGTGTCCACACTATAAAGGTCCTTTGACAGGGCATTTGTATAAAATTTATGGTAAATTTTGGTGGCCTGGGAATTCTAGCCTCCATATTCGACTCAATGGACACAATGACTTCATGTTCACATGGTGATCACGTGACTGTTAGCGCATGGATTTGTGTGAATGGTGGATATTGACTTGGCTAATCCAAGGGCGGAAAAACCTTGTCACAACACTAACTTTACCACTTTGTGTTGTCTCCTTGCTCATTTTCTCTTTGGCGATTTTTGCAATAGTGTCAACTTCACTAGCCATGGTTGTGAGGTTTTCTAGTTATACTGACATCTGTGTTTAGTGGTAAATTGTTTCACCATCAAGGTTTGAGGTAAGACTCCGTGGTAGAGACATTTCTTCCAAAATACTGCTCCTTTCTTAGCAACTCATCCTTCATTTGGTAAGATTAGACATCCTTTCACATTGTTTTCTTTAGGTGTTAGCCCCAAATCTCTAAATTACTAGTATTGAATCTTTACTTCTTGATTTTTAGTTTCCAGACATGCTCTAACATCCTAAATTTAGCCAAAGTTTGGTGCCTTCATAAAGTAGGAACCAACTACTAGCGGTACTACTCAATCAAATTTTCTCAAGGAAGAACTTCTTTTGGTTTGGTTTTTTTTTTTTTTTTTCTCTCTTTGTCAATGAATAGGAGTGTACTCTTCTTTCCTCCTATACTTTGTATTAAGTTGGTTATTATGGTGCTATTCCACCCTTTCTCATTCAATTGTTTCTATCTATTTAGAATCCATGGAGCCCTTATTCGTATATGTGTAATTGTTTAAGATCCTATTGAAATAATGTTCCTTCCTGCAAGGAACCACATGTATCCATATTAAGGGTTTTTATTTTTTCCACTTTCTTGGTTCTTAAAGGTTCTGTTAGGTGTATAGCTTCACGACCATCCTAGACTCTAATGAAGCCATGATTTATTGTGCAGGAGGATAAATGTGGGCCAACTCGTGGCTACAGGTGAGAATTCATTGTTTGCATAAGTATTTTCATTATGGTGTTATGACTTATCTCTAGATTGATACTTATTCCATGCTCTGACTTTCTTATTTCACTTTCATGGGTACAGGTAAGAGTGTTGTGCGTAAACCTATTTCTAGTGTTATACCTTAAAGAAGCATCTCCTGTTGCTAATTCCACTCTCTATTTTTTCTAGGTCAGTCTCCATTAAGTCACTCATAGACCTACTATTATCATCTTTGTAATGGGTGGTGTCTGGTTATAATTGTGTCAATGATTGTTGCTACATCATAGAACTGTTGAACAATCTTTAATGTTGGCAAAATACTCCTCATTCTGCGATGTTTTTCTTGTAAAGGCCTTTGGCCCAAAGTGAACAAATTGTATATATATATATGATACCTATGGGTCATAATATAACACTATGGTCGTGCTAAAATGTAATTTATTCGTTGTGATGGTGTGTTCTGTTTAATGTACACAATTAGTCATCCATCATTTTGATTGTAACATAATGAATCTTTCTCTAGTATATTTTTTTATTATAAGGATAAAATGTGTATTTATTTCTTGAAGTGTTACATATGCCTTTATTAGAAGTGTTATCTTTGTGGTCCATATAGTTCCTCTGTATACCATGTTTCTTCCTTCCCTTTATCATTGTTACACTCATGTTATTTGTTGTATTATCGATTCCAGAAATACATATATGATGGTTAGTTATATAGCATTTATATCTTTTATCAACCTATATAAAGGTATATTAGGGCATGTATCGGTATCAGTAATTTCACTGGACCTAATCATGATATAAAATCTCAGATAAATGGGTTTCAAGACGACATTCTATGTTGTTATTATATGCCTTACCTTCCTTCCAATTAGTATAAGTAGTCGAGTGATAATTGATAGAAGTACTATTACCCAACCCATCCCGTCTAGTAAGGTTGTTCTAGAAAACTGAATGGTGCTTAATGTGTTTGTTTCCTAACAAGACTATATAGATTCGGGAAGGTTGGATAGGTATTACCTAAGTAGATTTTGGCTTGGAATATTACAACTACTCTATGATCACTGTAATGCTAACCAATGTATTGTAGAATAATGTTTACATTTTAATATTTCTACATTATGGTTTGATTGTAACACCATTTCTTATATAACTCTTTCCTCCTTGCTGAATTTCTATCTTTGTACTAGTCCAGACCTGAATCTACTATTGTTGGTGAAGGTATATAGATATATACCAAGAGGGAATTGTATTTATTTTTCTAATTTATATTTTTCTTTAAGAATTTACATGATCAATATATGGAATTCAAAATCGCGTAACAATTAATTAAGGATAATTCAACATCCTTACTCTCGAATAGATTTAACTTCCATCAATAGAGAATCATAAAATGTTTCTAAGTTTATATTTCTATAATTAGTTCCCCTCCCTGGTAACCATTGCCTAGATGTTCACAAAGGCATTATGGCGACACACCCTTATGGTGCACATATATATATTTTTTTAATTGGAACAATTCTTATGTGAATAACTGCCCATATATAGCACATATTAATAGTTTGTATGTGAGAAATTCAACCCTATGTTGTTTACTGTTTTTCTATCACTCTCAAATTTTGAGGGAAACAGTTCAACTTCTGTTACCTTAATCTTTGAAATATTATATTTATTGTAAATTAACATTTACGTAAGCTTCCTTCCCTTAAGAGGAAAATCTTAGTTGGGAGTGTATCGGTAAGTATAGAAATCCATTCAGCTCCCAACATATCTACCTTCTTCCCCACCACATAAAATATAGGAATTTATAATAGAATAGGTTATCAATCCCTACAAGAAAAATAATATAGACTTATCTCGACATGTTCTTATCATATATTATGACTAAGATTTAAAAAAAAAAAAAAAATATTAAATGATACTCATAAATTCTTTGCATGAATTCATTCTAACAATTGGATACATATAGTTTCATTAACCAACGAAATTGAATAGAGCCATATTCAAAAATGAATGTAAACAAATTCCTAACCATGTTTGCTACTCGAATCACACTTGGGAAACACCTTTCCTCCCAACCATAACCTTAATCCACTAGTTCCCCCCTTGCTGAGATATGCTTGCCCCCAGAGTCAACAACCTCACTAATTCCAAGATCATGTATTTTATAAAATTTCTTCCCTAGTATATTTTTCCTTAGCAGCATCCCTCTTTGTTGGGTCTGCCAAATCCACTTGCCTAGGATTTCTTTCATTTATTTTTTGAAAAAGGTGTTTTTACTTTTTCTTTAAAGCCCTCCATTCTCTCCAGTGACGTTTTATTCCACTCATACTTAGCGTCTTTCTTGAGAAAATCGATTTAATAAATCTTTCTCTTCCATCTCATTAATATTATATTTTATCTCCTAAGGATTTTTAGGAGTCATTTTTATGGAAGATTTATTTTGATCTCAAGCATCAATTATGGTTTCCAAATTTTGGCAAGAATCTATATACTCTAGTGTTTCTTTCCCAAGTAGTTTCCAATTTTTCATTTATTAATAAAATCTTATTTATTATATCATAGTGACTTTACTGTTCACATTCATTTTAACCTAACATGGATTTTCAGCCATCAACTATAAAAATAGTTCATTCTAAATATAACAAGACAATAACATAAGAACAAAGGGGTATTACATAGCATAATTATTTAAAACATAACACACACACACACACACACACACACACACATATGTTCATGTTTCGACAATGCATCATTGATATATACATTAAATCTATCCTGAAAAGTGCATTTGGTTTAGTAAATAAAAGAATTTAGACTCAAGATTCTAATTTGTACCATATTGTTTCATTATGCAGTGTGTTGCACAAGAAACATTGTCTTCGTGTGCTTCTACCTAATATATGTCATGTGTCAAAGTCAAACATTAAGAATGTAAAGTGTATTGTAGTATTTGGTTGGCATGAAATTTTATTAGTTTTATAAATAGGTTTATTTCAAATTTTTACATATATATTTACATATTTATGCACTATGAATAAAATGCATTATTTAGAAACAAGAAAAAGTGTGAGGGTAGATTTTATCACTTCTTTCAATTGTGTTTACGTGGAATTCAATGTACTTTAGTTGATAAATTATGAAAAAACTGACTCTAAAGTTCAGGAATTTAGGGTAAATTATTTTGTGTGAGTTTAGAATTGGTTTTTTTATCAACATTTTTTTCTTGGATTATTTTATATGTATTATATGTAATATGTGGATGTATCCCATATACGCGCCCCAACTGTAGGCCATCATAGTGTGAAATGTTTCGTTATACGTGGTGGGGCTTGTGATAGATCACGTAGCCCACTAAGAGTTGATGTTCCCATTGTAGAGCCTTCCTCTTACGCCAGTCGGAGTGTCAGAGGTAGTGTTTTTGTCTCAATTTATGACCATGCTACATCCAGTGGACCTTCTTCGCCCATTTTAGGTAAACCTCCTTCATTTTAAAATTCTCTTTAAACTTTATGTTTTTATGCCTTGAAATTGTCTTTAATTTTTAATTTTTTTTCAACTGATGTGTTTGAATTTAATGTATATGTTTTTTCCCCTTGGAAAAATCGTAATTTTATTCGTAAGACAAAATTACATGTTGTAGATGCTAAAAGACATATGCATATGGTCTGTTTTTGTTTTCATAGAAAACAAACAAAAAATACTATTCTTTTCTCCCTTTCTTTTTCTCCACCTTTCGCCAACCTCCAGTGTTGGGGGTGGTTGTTACAATATAGTTGATTTTCATTTGTATTTATGGGAGAGACTTTGTCAAAATCAGATCCTTCTGACCCATGAGTTCACTTGTTGCCAAATATTTCCATTCCTGTTCGTTGGGGTTCTTGTTTATGCAAAGGGTTACTGGGGTCTTTCTCTTCCTTTAGTGTGTTGTTCTGGACTTTTTAAACATCCATTTCTGCTTTGTATTCTTTTGTCTCTGTTGTGTTTGCTTCTTCATCCAAGGGGGTTGTATATTTCCATCCTTTTGGCTTTCTCTGTTGCTTCTTGATCCATTTGGGGATTTGTTTTGCTTGTCGACAGGCACTATGGAGGTGGCCTGTTTGTAGACATCCACAACATCGGAACGTAGTATTTTCATAATTTAAAGGTTGAGTCCACTGTGTATTATTTAAATTCGATGTTACACTGTCTGGTAGTCCTTGGCTAAGATCTACTTCAACGCATATCCTGGCAAAAGAAAATATTCAGCTTGTAAGTCTGTCCCCGTCAATCTTTAGGAACTTTCCCAAGGTATTCCCTATGCCTATTAAAACATTATGATGCCAGAAGTGTAATGGAAGGTTCTGTAGCCGGACCCAAACTGGCATCTTTGATACCACCATTGTGTTGGCATCGAATTCTAGGAACCAAGGGGTCATGAAGAGCCCTGCATTGCCCTAGAACCATGGTCCCTTATTGAGGATGTGTTCCCTTTCCTGTTCTATTCCGAATCTAACTATAAAAAACCCCTTGGGGCATAAGTATATTTCATAATTTGGTGACCATGCAATATATATCCATTGGTGCAAAACATCAGATTTAGGCCAAAATCCATTAAATCTGCATATAACTGATTTGTAATAGAGATATGAGTACAGATCATTTACCTCAGGCATTGTGATGGTGTGAGCTGATTCTCAGGCTTTTGTTCTACAATGTAGGGCCTTGGTAGCTCAGGCAGTGTTGTTGGTTTGGTTTGTGCTTTTTCCTTACCTTTGACTACATCCTTAAAAGAGCCTATGCTCTTTGAGCTAGTTCCATAGCATCCACCCCACAGACACAGATTGATTATGATGGTTGAGTCTGTGGCAATGCCATAATCCTGCACTGTGTAGTTATCCTGTAATCTGAGACCTGAGTAGATCAGCTTTTGCCTACATGTTGGTATACCGAGGTGGTTCTGAATTTTATACCTTAGATCCTCGATCCTCCTCCCCTTCCAGATCCTCTAGCAAATATGCCTACCTTCTAGCATTTTGATGAAAATTTGTATCAAATACGCCTTGGTAGAGTGTGGATCTATCTAAGAAAGGGCTCGATCTATCGCCCAGGTTTTTGGATCTCACGAATCTAGGCATATCATATCTCTATCTGGTTCTCGCTTCGCTATATCTGGGCTATCTGGGGGATCTTCTAGCCTTGCGACATTCAATAGTGTGTTGTTTTACAAAGGAGGGCTGATTTCTATCAAATTTGTCCCCACTCTTGCCTTGCCGCTAACCTTCGCTAGTTCCTCCCTATCATCGAGCTGTGGGAATACTCGGGCTTGAAAAGATTGATTTAGATCTGACCATTTCAAGGGGAAATCTGCTACATATATTTCTGGTTGAGATTGGTTTGACCATATCAGAGCCCAAACTATTACAATGTGCACCGGATCTGAGGTATGCTTTCGAATCCACAAGAAAACAACCAAGTCCATCCACACATGGTCCGACATCCCCAGGAAATTTTCATGTTCCATATTTTCATGATCCATATGTCGGAGCAACTTGATTTCTCGTAGAGTTCACTTTGCATCTATGCTATTGTCAAAGGCATTGGCTATCTTCTTGATGGAAACATGCTCTTTTGTCTCAGAGTTCATTGCAGATCAGATGATCCCGTAAGATTCTTTCTCGATAGGCAGCAGAGGTGGTTTGTACATCGCTATGACTTCGAAAATATTCCCAACGATATTATATTGCACGAAGCAGCCGCCGTGACTGAGTATAGCAAGGACGTTGTCCATGGGATTCGACTTGGCAGCCTGAGACGCATTGGATATGAGCATGTTTGTCTATTGAATTGGAGCTATTGCGGCCTCCATCACTAAAATCTAAGGGGAATAGAGCCAAAGGTCATAATTTAATGTATATGTTATTATGCTTCTAGTTTGTTAATTATATATATGTTAAATTATGTTTATGATTTACAGGTCCTTAGTAGGCCGACGCCGAGGATCAGAGTGCAACATTAATCCCTCCTTGGGATGATGCTACAATACATATCACATTAGAGAATGTTATAACCCATTATACAAGGATTACAATAGAGATAAAGAATATCCCTACCAATTCACAGACTCGTCTTGCATCATCTTTGATTCTAGATAGCATGACTAGGTTGATCGATACATATTGGAGCTCAAGCCCACACAACCACATATTAAAGTTCATACATAGGGTCAGGAGGCATCAGGTTAGAGGTGCAAATTCTTGGTAGGTGGTGAAAGAGGCCACCAAGGACATTGATGTTTAGGGGGAGTTGTTCGACATCCCTCCAAATCTCACTACTAGACATAAAAGTCTGATCCCATTGAAATATTTTAGTAATGTTCACGCAACCCGTTTAATGTATGATAGATTCATTGGAGCTTGGGTCAAGTTCCCCAACCACGACTAGGTCACCATTTATTTTGTTAAACATTTATATCCATAGTTTTTGTTACATATGAGGCTAGATTACACATACAAAATATCATTTTTATGTTACCAGTACGAGACATACCTATGAGCGCGAAGGGGCTCATAGGAACCCTAGGCATGTACTACCACCCCTGAGATTCTTGTGACTACCTTCTCAGAGCTTGGGATTACCTTGAGAGCTAGAGGAGTTGTCACAACTTGGTGGTGAGGTGCGAGAGACTATTGCTGACAACATGCGGGCATCATTGGCTAGTGTGCATGTTGCATTACATGGAGATGTTATGAGACCACCACCACTTCCTCATGACCCACCAACGCCCTTATATCATGATGCATTTCTCGTGAGTTTACCCTTTAATCAACTTTTGACACATACACATATGTATCATGATGTCATTTGTGAGACTTGGATGGTGCATGGCCTATGTGACACAGACCTAGTACATATATATACAAAACATTTGACTCTTATGTCAAATTATGCATAATTATTTACATTAAAATTTCTAGTTCGTATTAGATTGCATAGTTTATATTAATAAGTTCATGATAACATGTAGACATGTCCCAACTACATGGATGAGCTTACGAGGTCATTTTAGGGGGAAGTTGATCAACCAGGGCATCCTCGGCCATAGCACATTTCCATGGATTCTCCTCCACCTCAACCTCCACCTTATATGTTAACTAAACATTTTTTTTTAAAAAGTTGCATAAATATGCTAATTAATTGTATCATCCATGGGTTAAAAGTTCATGTAATAAAATTTAATAAAGGAAAAATAAGACCAAGGTAAAGGGACACTTAACCAACGCTGAATGTTGGGAAAAATATCCTAGTGGGCATCACTTGTTGTGTATTATGGCTAATGGGGAATTGGAAAAGGTAATGACAAATATTTGAAAGGAAAAAAGGTATTATTTTAATTTTATTTATGAAAATAAAGGAAAATAGTAGAAAAGGGAGGTGGATAGTCACAAGTTGCATGCAAGGAGAAAATTGAAGGAAAAATTAAGAAATTAGAGACATCAATAATAAAATTACATCAGAGCATTAGTTTGTAGACTTTTTTCGGTTCATTTTCAAAATTGTTTTCAGAGAAGAGAAGAGCACCAAGAGGAGAAGGAAATAAAGCAAGCAAAGGAAGGAAAAGTAAGGATAATGAAATAAAACGAAAGCAAGGATCAAGCAAGGAAAGGTTGGATGAAGCGGCTTCAACTGGAATACTTGCACATAAGAGGTTGCACGTATGATTTCCTAGATGGTTTTGCAATTCCTAGTATGTGCATGTGTGTAATTTGTTTCATTGTTGTTGGCGACAGGGATTTATCTAGGTTTTAACAATGGTTTTAGCCTTGCCTTGTAATTTTGGAATATGCATGGTGTGATGGGATTCTTTCTTGGTTGATTTTTGGATTGTCAGGAGGTTTTGGATCCAGGTGATGTAGTCTCAGGTATATCCCAAGGGTTTGGGGTGGAGATGGTTTTCTTTAGGAAGCCCTCAACAGGTGAGTAGAGAAAGGAAAATTCCTTAAGGGATCATGAAGGAGTTATGAGGCATCCAATCTCAATTTGGTTTTGTGATATCAAAGCCGATTTGGGTGAGATCACGATATGGTGAGGATGGATGTTGTTTAACCTTTAGATTCCATTGCTTGTTTAGGGATTGGTTTATCCTATGAGATTCCACATTCATGCTTGGAATATGGCATGGGGGTGACTAGCTGAAAGAAATATTCGGTTAAGCGCAATCTATGGTCGAGTGTTACATGGAAGTCCTTGACTTGGTTGGATTTTGCATATGGTTAATAAGGGTTAAGTTTATTTTGTCTTTGATAAATAAATGTACTTGCTATTATGTGGATTTAATGGATGTTCTATCATTGTTATCTATCAGTTATATGCTAGTTATAAGCATGGTTATATGGCATATCTAAGTATGAATCTTATCACATTCCATTCAATAAATGTCTAGTTAATGAATAAATGACCTAATTGGTGCTATCAGAACTATTGTGACAAGGCATAAACCCTTCTTGTTAAGCTTTAGATAATTTTTCAGACCCTTATGTTCAGATATGCATTCATGAGCTATAGGTTGCATGTTCATCATGTGTTTGACAGAATGTCATTCCTGGTTGGGAGAGGTGAGGTCAAGTCCTAAATTAAGTTTTGGTTTGGAAGCATTATTTTATTTGATTCATCATCTCTGGAAGTTTCAGTGAGTTATGGGTAGGGACCTAAGTCTTGTCCCTAAAAAAGTGGCTCAGAATTTAGGGTCGTCGGCATAGAACAGACTGAAAAATCTAGATTTGCTTGGAAGCAAGCCTATGGGAGTGAATAGAGGGTTACAGTTGCTTGGAGGTCTTGGAAAGGGATTGAATGAGACTATAGGTCAGTGAAGTAGAGAGTTAACTGAGGGGCTGGACACTTCGAGGGGTTGGGTTTCTCCTAGAGGTCATGTGGCACCCGAGGGAGGTTAGAAAAGTCTTAAGTTGTCGACTCCATTTCCTGAAGGTCATATAGGAGGTTTATCATAGTGACCCTCAATTCATGTTTACCCTAGGAAAACCGATGAAAGTGGGTAAATGTGGGAAGAGGTGGTTACAAGATGGTATCAAAGTGGGTTGTACTACCTTGGGGTAAAATATGATGTTGTCAATGTTATGGTTGTCATGCATAGGGTCATGGTATATAGTTGGGATGGTCATGCATGATGTTGTTATATTGATATGATTATTATTATACATGTATCATGCTAAAGTGGATTGATTTTACAGATGACATAAGCCTCCCCTAAACGTCATGAGGTATGGTTTTGATTTTGGTATCTATTTCGTTTATCTGACATGGCCTACTTGTATGAAGAAGAGAAATCATAAATAAAGATAAAAATGGTAGACTACAGTTCATGTGGCTCTCCCTATAGAACATTTGGGAAACAAGGAGATGTATTCTCCTCATATACCATATACATTGAGGAATTTGAGGGTAGAGATAAAAGGTTGCAAAGTAGACAATGGTAGGTTGGTTGAGGCTTAAGAAATACTTTCAAGGGCTCAGGAAAAATAGGTAGAAGTCAATGCATCAATTCTTCAGAGCTTGTTAGAATTATAGAAATAGGTATAGTTGAGGATCATTCCAGAGAAGGAAGAGAAAACTAATGGAGCCTATGGTAGCAGGTCTCAGTCTAGATACAAGTTGGATAAAGGGGATACAGTCAAAGGAGGTATATCACTTGATAGACATGAGAGGAGTATTGGTATGTATGGACATCATTCTAGTTCCTCATCCAGGAGACATTATCATCATCATCACCATCATCGTCCTTATAGGAGGACTGAGTAATTTCCAGAGTCGTTCAAGAAAGTGAAGCCTCCTACAATCAATGGAGGGACAAAGAAGTCAAAAGATGTAGAGGAATGGTTTCTTGGGATGAAGAAATTGTTCATATTGAATAACTATTCAGAGAACATGAAAGACAAGATAACCACCTTCAGTTTCAAAGGGAAAGAAGATATTTCATGGGAAGATGTGAAGAATATTAAGGGAATTCAAGAAGAAGAGTTGATTTGGGATGATTTCGAGAGACGCTTTAAGAAGAAGTACATATCAAAGAGGTACTATGATGGTAGAGCTAAGGATGTCTATGAGCTGCATATGGGTTCTCTGATTAATGATGAGTACACTAGCAAGTTCCTAGAGTTGTTGAGGTATGTCCCTTACCTCAAGGATGTGAAGGCTAAGCTTTAGAGATTCATTAGTGGGTTGCCAGTAGCATATAGAGACTGGATTCAGTTTGATGAACCTAGATCATTGGAAGAGGCCATTCAGAAGTTGAAACATTATTATGAGCAGTTAAGAAGAAAAGTTGACGTAAGCATGATTTGAAAGGAAATGAGAAAATTAAAAGGATGTGACCACCAAAGTGGGGAAGATCTCAGGGTCCATGTGAGAAAGAAAATGTTTTTCCTTACAAGAACTTCAATGCATTTGAGAAGGGACATGGGTGAAAAAATGGAGAGAAGCAAACTAGAGGTGATGGTAGGTCATCCAAGTGGCTCTAGAAACACACATAGGACAAAGAGGACTGATGGAAGCTCAAAAATAAAAGTGCTCAGAAATTTCTTAAACTAGGTTTAGGTTGTAGATATCGTTGTCCTGATCGAAATGATGCGAACGGTTCGTCAAACTGAGTTCCTATGGATAATTTAGAGCTAGTCAAATTTCAGGGTTGACTTACTGAATGAGAAAGGTTAAGGAGGACACATTTTGGACAAAACCCGGTCACTGGATTCCATCCAACTCCAACTGGATTTCGAGCGAATTTGTCGCTTCCTTAAAAGCACTCCTTCGACATATTTTTGAATATTTTAAAAAAAGAATATATAAATTGTTGGAGGGCGGGCCATGACCTTCACCCTCCCCAACCACATAACAAATATGTGTTATTAATGGCAGGGTCAGGGAAATGACCCCACCGACCTGCCCAACCGAAACCAAATTTATTTTAAAAATGTTTTATGTGTAAAAAAGGAGGAGGCGGGGTTTGACCGCTTGACCTCCTCCCTATTAAACAAATCCATAACCACTTCGCCCAACGGAATTCTTGGGTAACCTACCCTCGATTTTTTTTATAAACCTCATTTGCATGTAGTTCAGGGTAGATGGAGGAACCAGGAGTTGGCATGGATTTTGAGGTGGAGGAAGGTAGTGTACATAGTTCGAGGCAACATTTTGTAGGAGGGCCGAATTTTCACTGTCAAATTTTAACAAATTTTATATGGTTTCAGCACTTCTCAATGCCACGAACATAATGACGCTGTCCATTTCTCCATCAAAGTTTTGCATTTTTTGGCATTTTTTAGTATGCAGGTGGAACCATGACCTACAAAAATAGGGAGTGGAACCATGATCCTTGAAATTTTCCCAGGGAGGTAATTTTTCTCCATGTCGGAATATAGTCAAGTTTAGAGTCATTTTTCATGGTTTTCCATAGGGATCACAATGGTGGGGTCAGATCCACCTTTTGAGTTGCAAATTTCCAGTCCACGCTTGGAGCATAATCTTTGAGGAATCTAGGGGGAATCTAAAGGATTCCTTGAGCCCCAGATTCTCAATTTCTTTGAATTAAAAAATTGGACAGTTAATTTTTCACTATTTGACACAACAAATTTGATGGTGCATTCAAATTTATCATTTTCTCATTTCATTTTTCAGCCACTTTTCCAAGTGTAATGTAGGTGTCAGCATTCATGTGCGAGCAGGCATTTTCATGCGATTTGATGCCATGAGATCGATGGCACAAATAGCTTCAGCAGTTTGACATCTACTTCTTCAGATGACCCTTGGTTGTGAGGTATATGCAGTGTGTTCATCTACTTATTTTTCTATGCATTGTGCTGCACAGATCCCTGTTTGATGTTGATGAGGGATCTTGTTGATTACTTGTTTTCATGATTCCTGCTTGATGTGATGTGGAATCATCTATGTGATGTACTTGGTGTCATGATTTGTCATGCTATGTTTTGAGATCCCTTTGTTGTATGTTGATGGGATACTCATGTTGTCGTCATGCATGTTTGCATTGAGATCCCTTTTATGCCATGTTGGCAGGAGGCTCATCATGCATGATTTTGTGTCATACTGATATGAGTCCTTTTGACTGAGAGTTCCTATAGTGGAACATCTCTTGGAGCCACTCTTACGTGAGGGCATTTTCCTTGTATGATAGCATCATCACCTCTATGTACATCGTCACTATTGACAACACTTAATGCAGTGACCTACGCCATCTTAATTGCGGGGCCCAGAGATGTATTCCCTCTGGACGAACTCCATTATCAACGGCTTATGTTTTTATGTTGCTGATGATTGACATGTTCCTCTTCTTTACAACATGCATATGTGTTCATTTATGTTCTTTTAAAAATAAATTTAATACATCACGAAAGTAAAATGTCTTGGAAGGGTCCTTTGTCGCACTCAGACATGGATTAGTAGGGGATTATTGCAGTGTTGGATATGTGGTAAAGATCATCACAAGAATGATTACCCATTGTACCAAGGTGGTAGGCCTCAGATATATAGTGTTGAGGAGGCATGGACAATTGGGGATGTTGGTTATGACTCATAGCATTCCTCATATTTATGCAACTATAGACAATAAGTAGGCATCCATTATTGAGATGGAAGGAAAGATTTGTGGTCAAGTTGTTTCTATTTTGATTGACCTTGGATATAACTATAGTTAAGATAATCCTGACTTGGCGGATAAGTATGGTTTGAGAAAAGAAGTGCATGCAAAGTCTCGGTTGGTGTAGTTGGATATAGGTACTAAGAAGAGAGTTCATCGTTCGGTAAATCTTTTGCATTTGTGTTGAATGGTATACCTATAGTATTACATTTGAATGTATTGCCACTAGGATCATATAGTGTGCTTTTGGCATTGGGTGTGGAGCCTAATTATCTTCTTTATTCGAAGGTATCACCACATTGGACCCTAGCTCATAATGTGGTGACAACACCTCCCGTAATATTTACGCTGTAGGGGGGGTCCAAGGAGGGGGTAGCTGTGACTTTTGGGAGCCCCCCCTGGCGGGGCGATCGGGGGCAGCACCCCCGAAGCTAAAAATAGATGTAAAATTTCCTTGTAAAATTTTGTAATTTCGTAATCAATCTGAGCCGCTCATTAGGCAGATATCTGACGATAGAAGTTATGTTTAATTTAGGGTCTTTTGCCCTAGAAGGCGACCCCTCGCTATATATGAGGGAATTTTATTTCGCCTATGTAGATCTATATTCTAAGTGAGAAAGAGAGAGGAGATTGTGTGAGAGCGAAGAGGGAATTACACCGGATTTTCTATAGGTTGTATCTCTTCAGTTTGTTGGATAATATAAAAGGAAGGACTCACTGTTTCTCCATGGACGTAGCCCAAATTGGGTGAACCAAGTATATCTATGTCTCTCTTGTTTTATGTGTTTTCTGTGTTTGTATTTCTACAATATATTTTATGTGTTTCATTGCTCTGTAATATATTATTTTTCTAACAACTGGTACCAGAGCCGAAGGTCTATTTGGCTGATAAACTTGCAGGAGAGAAGGGTTCCTTGTTCGAGTGGGAGTAATGGCAGAAGATGGCAGGTTTAGGGTTGAAAAATTTATCAGCCAAAATTACCAACTATGGAAGATGCAGATGGAAGATTATTTGTACTAGAAAGATCTGTACCAACCATTGAGTGGAAATGAAAAGAAGCCGACGAGTATGACAGATACATAATGGGATATTCTCGACAGAAAGGCACTTGGAACAATACGGCTATGCCTAGCGGTGTCAGCAGCCTTTAAAATTTCAAAGGAAACAACAACAGAGGGTTTAATGTTGACATTGGGAAAACTATATGAAAAACCCTTGGCCTCAAATAAGGTATTTCTTATGAAGCGTTTATTTAATATGAAGATGTCAGAAGCTGGATCTATTGCTGATCATTTAAATGAATTTAATATAGTTACCAATCAGTTAAGTTATGTAGGGGTAACTTTTGATGATGAAGTTAGGGCTCTGTTATTTCTGTGCTCATTTCCAGAAAGTTGGAATGGTTTATTTAAGGCCATTAGTAACTCTGTGTCTGGATCTAGTACTTTAAAGTTTGATGACGTTGTCGGTGCAATCCTTAGTGAGGAAATGCGACGGAAAATCTCTGGTGAGACATCGGGTAATGCATTGACTACAGAGACTACGGGAAGAAAAATGGAAAGAGGAAAGAGCCCTCGATATCACAGTAAGTCAAGAAAAGACAAATCCAAGTCCAGATCGGGGATATTGTGCTGGAAATGTGGGAAGAAAGGACACCTAAAGAAAGACTACAAGCCTCGGAAGGGAAAAGAAGGAGATGCATGGCAAGAAAATAATAATGAAGCGAATGTAATAGGTGATGTGTTTCAAGATGCTTTGATTCTTTAATTAGAAAATATTATTGATGCCTGGGTGGTAGATTCAAGGGCCTCATTCCATGCCACACCTGATAGGAAACATTTTCATGATTATGTTTAAGGAGATTTTGGACAGGTTCGATTGGGTGATGATAAAAGCTATAAAATCATTTGAATGGGTACAGCTTTCATAAAAAAGCATAATGGAAATCAATGGCTATTGAAGGAGGTAAGGGATGGTCTAGATCTAAAGAAAAATATGATTTCAACAGGGCAGTTGGGAGGTGAAGGTTGCGTAACTACTTTCATAGATAAAATCCGGAAGGTCACTAAAGAAGCCCTCATAATAGCAAAAGGAGAAAACGTTGGTACATTGTGTTAGAGCCTAGTTCGACCTTAGGCTGAAGGGAGGTAATCTTAGGATAACCACAAACCAAGCTTAACTTGGTACCTAGCCCTACCAGGTCGGGAGAGGGCTCTCTCATTATCAATCTCAGTTGAGATGACTAAATTGAATATGGATTTTAGGCTAGGTATAGTAGCTCTAGGGTTTTTTGGTTGATTTTGATGGTTTTGTTGCTAGATCAAATGGAGCAGGCAGCTTTGTGTCTGGGAAATCAACTCAGAAATGCAGGGTGTTCTATGGGGCGAGGTAGGAAGTGTTCTAGCACTTGGAATTGAGTGAGACGGTAGGTCTAAGATAGGTGAGGTGTTGAGGAGGGCATGCAGATCATGAGTCTACTTCAAATAGTAGAAAACATCAAAAACTAAATGAATTCCCAAGGCAGAGCACTATAACCAATGTATTCCACCTATCTATCTTGATTTCATTTAATTAGAAGAATGAATAAGATTGTGGCACAAATAACACATGGGAAAAATTAATTACAAAAGAAGAAACAATGCAAAAACACATTACCACAAGAATCCCACAAAAATGGTTGCAAATCCTAGTTTATTTCCTTGCCAAACTGCTGATACAAGTGTACAATGAAGCTCAAAGCATCCACAAGAGTCCAACCTTTACAAATGACTAAGAAAGTACATAATATAGGCATCAAACCACCTATGCTAACCATCAGGGGTCGAATCCATGAGAAAATGGGTGGTTTTAGCCATTTCTATACTAAGAACAGGAATATAGGCAATGGAACAGGTTGCCTCTAAAACCATGGAAACTGATTCATTCAACCCTAAACCACCTCAAAATCATGAATCTACCCTCTAGAGTCATTTTGAAATTACAATTGCACACCATAGTATCATTTACATTCATAGATTCATCCAAAATGAGAGCAAAAGTCAAATGGTAAAAAAACTAGGTGAAATTTTGATTTTAGAGCAAAACTAGCAAATTCATCCTATGCGCAGCGCCACTGATCCTATGCACAATGCTTTTTCCAAACCAGTTTTGGGGGCTTTCCCCTTAACCAATTGAGCCCAAGATGGCTTGTTGGAAAGGCACGCCTGTCTCATTTCTGGAACATCTTGAATTTCTGAATTTGGAGGTCATTTGCCCCCTCCAAAGTAGAATATCCCAAGACTGTTTCCTATTTGTCCCAAAAGTGGCAGAGAGGTAATTTTTTGATGGTTTCTTGGCCTTTGGGTGACCAAGACCCGCTCCAAATTTGATGAAACTTTCTGGGTTTGCTTACGTTTTCATGCTAAATCTAAAAATGCAAACCATTCTTCCAAAAAGTGCCCCAGTCAAAAGCGTGGCACCACCGTTATTGGGATTTCTTGTGTTGCAAAATTCAAAATTTGAAAATTACAAAATTTTACCAAAATCTGCCAAAATTGGCACAAGGCACCCTCATGCACTGCTTTGAGCTAATGAAGCATCAGTTAGGATTTCCAATTTGTTTTGCTCCTTTTTGCTTCTCAAAGCCTTCCTCAATCATGCCTTAAGCTTCCTTATCCTTATATTGCAAATTTTGTTTCGATTCATATAGTGATAAGCCATGTGGCGAAGCATCTTCTTTTCTTTCTTGGCCTTCTTAAGTAGCTTCTCAAGGTGTTTGTTAACCCTTTCTAACCAATTTTCTTGATCATTCTCAATTTCTTGCTCAATGGAGGTCATCTTGAGCTTTGCCTTCTTTGCCTCTTGTCGCTTCTCCTTAATCATTTGTAACTCCATGATAACTTGTTTATTAGTTAATTACTTGTTTTCTTGCTCAAGGTAATTGATGATCCACTTTTCCCGCTCCAAATTGATTGACAAGGCTTGAATGTCAGCCTCTTGTTTCTTGATGATGTCCTTAGTGATCTTTGTACTTTGAGTCTCCACATCAATGACATCAATTCCCTATGTTTCCTCATGAACAACAAGGTCAAAGTCCCTCTCTTGCTCATCACTAGGATCCTCCTCTTGCATTTTTTTTTGGCTTTACCTTTGTCCTTGCTGTGCTACCCAACATGTACCTGTTTTGCAGAAGAAGAAGGCAAAGCCCCTTCCACTCCTTGTGGAGATAGCATTTTCCTGTGGCATGTAGATGAATGCGAGACCCCTTCCACTCCTTGTGGAGATAATACTCACCTAGTAGGTGCAAAAAGTGTCCTAGAACCTCTCTCATAAGTGACAAACACTGGCACTCCAACAATTTCATTTTCTTTGACTTGTTCATGTTCTGAAGGTCCTCCTTCCTCTTGATGCACTAATGAAAATACTTGAGGGCCTTTGAACAACCCATGAGAAATGAAGGTTTCCCATGGTATATTCAGTAGATTCAGCTGATGTAAGACAATAATTTTGAACACAAAGAAGTGGTAAATATTGTTTAACTGTTGGGGATATGGCTTTTTCTAAACATATTGTGCCATCGTTTCAATATTCTGAAACATGAAGAAAGGAATATCCATCATCCTCACTCTAGTAAAATGCATCAATAATCTAATGTGGTAGGCATACAAATGTGAAAACCTACCTTCACAGGTAAAGTATGTAATGATGTTCTTCATGAGTGGAGCAAACCTGTCCTCCAAGAATTTGAAGGGAAACACTCTTTTCAATTTTCCATGGTATTTAGCCTTGATGTATGGCTCATAGTACTCCTTGTCAATGTACTATCCTTTGTTCCATTTTTCACCTACATTTGGATGCATGTAGCCTCTTAAATGATGGCAGGTGACAAAGTGAAGGTAACTCCAACAAGTTTTACCTCATTATTGTCTAGGTGTGTCATAAATAACCTCGCTAATTCATGATGGAATTTGACCCTCTCCACCATTTCATAGAAACCAAAACAAGACTGATGTTTGAAACATGAGATGTCAAGTGGACAAGCAAGCAATTCTCTCAGACTGATGGGCTCCTCCCTGATTATCTTTCCCCTTTTGTGAGGTCTCTTCTGCTGCAAATTTCTTTCCCTAGAACTGTCACTGAGGGTCTCTTCCCCAGTTTCATAATCACTTTCCATTGGTTTTAATGAATGTAAATGCTAGTGAGGAATGAAGGAGTAGGGTGGATGAGTGATGAGTATGAAGATATTTCAAAAAGAAGGAAAATGAGTGAGGTGAAATGGGGATATGAATGGATGAAGGGAGTGAAGAATTTGGGGTTTTAGGGAATAAGGGGAGTGAGTAGGGTTTGTATGTAGGGTATAAGGTTTCAGGGATTGTGTATATAAGTAGGGTTTTGGGAGTGTTATGTGTGAGAATGGGAAAGCATGAAGGAAATAATGTTTAGGGAAACTTGTGTGGGGGTTAGGTTTTAGGGAACAACAACAAGGTAAGGAATGAAAACAATAAAACAGTCGACTATGGAAATATTTTAATGACAACTAGGGTTCATTTTTTAAGAGACAAGCTCCCCACAAAATAGGTGCAAAAATTATTTTTAAGCAAGAGTGGCAATAATACTTACTTGTAAAGGGAATGAGCTTTGAAAATTTGAGGCGGTTTGAGGTGATTTTGAGAGACTAGCAGAAATTTTGGAGTGTTTAATGGGTGCGTAGTTCCTTCAAACAGGTGCATAGCACCAATTGTATGTGTAGCGCCAGTTTTATTTTACACTGGCAGGAGCTCGCAGGTGACCAGCAGCTATCCAATGCGTAGCATTAGCTGACAAGTGCGTAACCCCTGCAATTTTTTTCAAAAACACCATGACTTGCTTCCTTTTGCTCAATGACAACTGAAAATCGCGTTTTGTGCTCTCTTTAGCAATCTAAACTTCAACAATGAGGTGACATAAGATATGGATGGCCTTTTATAGCTTTTCAACCCTTTGATTTTTCATTTATCAAAACCCACTTTATAATGTTTATTTGCTTTTTGAAATACTCTGTTTTGCTGATATCTGACTTTTGGCTTTTGACAAGTGGACTGATGCTAATCTCTTTATATTTGTGAAGTGGAAAGAGTTGGTAATGTCATCAAGTGACCAGCAGCATCATGTGAACATTTATTACATATAGAAACCAAAATTACATCAAATTACATGAAATGGAACAATAAAATACAAATGCTCAGTTTTACCTCAAAACAAGTTTTGAGTTTAAAGAGCTTTGTTTAGCTTACAAAAAGGAAATTAGGATCTTCTGAAATTTGTTAACCTCCTCATGTGTCTGCTGACCATTTTTATTCATTTTGAATGACCATGGCAAGAAACCCTAAGACCTATTGAAACTAAACCCTAAGACTAGTTTTTATAAATGAAATGAACTAGAATAACTATAAATGACTGAAAAGATATGTGAAATAGGTCAGCATGTATATAGCATGAGGGACAAATGAAATGAAACCCTACCATCAGTTGATCCATGACCTAATGGAGTGCAACTCATCAGAATGGGACACCTAATATGAAATGCAAAAGAGCAATTTGATCACTGATGGCAGTGTGAAAGCACTGACACTAACATTGGCTCCAATGGGGATGGTAGCTCCTTGGAGGTGCCAAGAACCATAGATCTCTAGAAAAAGTAGACTAGTGCCTCTTCCATTGGGCAATACGGTCAATACACTTCAAAAACTGAAACTGATACTATAAAATAGCCTCAAGACCCAAACTGACTCAAGACTCAAACTGACACAAAACTCAAACTGATACAAAACTCAAACTAAAACTCAAACTAATAAAAAACACTCAACTTTATAGCATTCACCTCGGGCCCCAAGCTGAAATGAATTGTATCTTTTGAACACTTGCATGAAAAGAAAATGGTATATACATTGTTCACTTCATGACTTCAGAAATCACCTTAAAAGAAGTAGCGCTTTAGGAGTCTACCATTGACTGGTCCTCCTGAACAATCTTGTCCATCCATCTCTTTGAGTAGGAATGCATTTTTCCCTCTGTATGCAGCAATCTTATAGGGTCCCTTCCACAAGTTTTCAAACTTGCCATGCTTACCTTTATCTTCATTCCTTGCATCCCACCATAACACCACATCATCAAGCTAGAATTTATCTGCTTTAGTTTTCCAATCATAGATATTTTTTATCTTCTCTTGCAATCTGAAAGTATTTTGGAAGACTTCCTCCCTTGTCTGTTGTAAATGTATCATTTGATTGATTCTTCGTTGAAAATCATCTTCTCACTACCAGCTTCCTGTAAAAGTTTCACAACCGGGACTGCCATGGATTTCGGAAAGACTGTGTCAATGCCATATACAATTTCAAATAGAGACATACCTATAGACTTCTTTTGGCTCACTTTGTCCACCCACAAAGCATTAACTAAATCTTTGTGCTAGCCTTTCTTATTTGTTTCCAGAAGCTTCTTAATGATGTTTACCAATGATTTATTAGATGATTCAGCTAGATCATTACCTTGTGGGTAATATGCTGTGGAATGACCCAAGGTAATCTTATATTTGCTGCAAAAATAGATCATCTTCTTGGATTTGAACGCAACTCCATTATCTGTTATGATTTTACTAGGACAACCAAAATGAGATAAAATATTTGATTCCAAAAATTGAATGATTACTGTGTTTGTTCCCTGTCTGATCAAGATTGCTTCAATCCACTTGGTAAAATAATTCATTTCCATTAGGATGCCATTGTGCTGAGCCGATGATGTTGGATGAATCTCACCGATAAAATCGAGTCCCCACTATTGAAATGGTGCACTGACTTCAACCAATTTCAAAGGAAGAGGTAGCAATTTTATTTTCCCTTGAAAGACCTGGCACTCATGACAACTCATGACCGTTTTATAGACATCTGAAAACAAGGTGGGCCAGTAATATCCCGCTCTCAAAATTTTGTTTGCTGTTGTCTTCCAAAACAAGTGACCACCACAATCACCCTTGTGAAAGTCACTCATTACCTGCTCGGCCTCATCTTTAATTAAACAGTTCAGCAAAACACCACCTGTATGCTTCCAATAAAGAGCGTTATTCAAAATGCAGAATTTAGTAGCTTTCAGTTTAAGAGTTCTACCTTTATTTTTTGACAATTCTGGAGGCGGAGAAAGGTGTTGGAGTACATAGACAACATATGAATACCATGGTGACTGAAAGAACATTTTAGATACTTGAATCAAGGAGTTGTCCTCTTCATCTTCGGACATGGCAGCAATAATATTTATATCTAATGCATGCAAATTTGATTCCGCCATCAACCTCGCCAAGCCTTGTCCTTTGATCAAATTTGTAGGCTTGATCTCCAAGTCATATTCTAACATTGTTGCAATCCATTTCCCCCGTCTTCCTTCCGGATCAGTTTGTACTAGCACATCCTTAATTGTTGTGTTGGGAACATATGCTAGGATGTGAGAGTGCAGAATATACACTTGGAAGTCCTTCAAGGCTTTGATAAGAGCAAGAGCCTGCTTCTCAATTATGTTGTACTTCAGGGCTGCATCCCTAATAGTTATGCTGAAGAATGCAATGGGATTTTCTATTTGATCTCTCTTTTGCATTAAAACTACTGCCATGGTATGCTTGGATGCAAATGAGAATAAAATGAAATCTTGTGTATAATTGGGACTAATCAAATCTGGAGCTGTAGATAAGTTATATTTTACCAAATTAAATGATTTCATAGCTTCCTCCATCCATTTCACCACACTATCCTTCTTTAACATATTAGTAATTTCTCTAAAATGTTCAACAAGATTAGGAACAAATCTTTGTAAGAAACTCATCTTAACGTTGAATGCTTGTATTTCTTTCTTATTCCTGGGAAAATCTATCTACTAAATTTCTTCTACTCTTAATGGATCAATGTGAATGCCTTCCTTCAAGATAATATGACCAAGCAACTTCCCTTCATCCATAGCAAAGAGTCTTTCTTCGGATTGAGCGATATCCCAAATTTCCTACATCGCTGAAACACAATCTGCAAATGGTGAAGGTGCTCATCATCCAAATTTGAAAACACTGTCAAATCATCTAAATATACAACCAAAAACACATCCTTTTCATTGGCAAAAGCGATATCCATTGCACACTGAAATGTGGCTCCGACATTTTTCAAACCAAACGACATTTTAGCATAATGGAATGTTCCCCAAGGGGTGGTGAATGCAGTCTTATCACGATCATCTTCATGCACTAAAATCTGATTATATCTAGAATATCCATCAAGAAGTGACATACATGATGCTCTAACCACTCTTTGAAGGATGTGATCCATTTTTGGCAGCGGGTAATTGTCCTTCAATGGAACTTTACTTAAATTTATGAAATCAATGTACAATCGGATCTCCCCAGTCTTCTTCCTCACAGGAACAAGATTAGAAATCCAATCAGAAAATCTAATTGGAACAATTATACCAACCTTGTACAACCGGTTTACCTCTTTTTCAATTGAAGACAATAACTTGGGATTAATCCTTCTCAGCTTCTGACGGAATGGCTTCTGATTTGGCTTGATGGGGATTGTGTGCTGAATTAAGTCTTTGTTATACACGTTTAGATCTGAATAATCCCAAGCAAACACATCAGCAAATTCAAACAATAATTTGACATATTTAGATTTTACCTTTGGAGATAATGTCTTTGACAGTTTCACAAACTTGGGCTTCTCAGCTGATCCAAGATTCACATCCTCAACACCCTTGTCTATTGGTACCAAACTTGGCTTCCTAGCCACATCATCTTGATCAAAGCATTCCTTTAAAGGTATAAGACCTTTAGGAATGACATTATCCTTTAGCTACAATGTTTCCATCTGATTCACTTCAATTTCCGATTCATCATCATCACGATCACAATCTATGGAAGCATCCTTGTAGTGTCCTTCATTTTGCAAGAAATTATTAATCTCCTTATTGTCCCAAAACACTTTCCAATACCTTAGATTGTCGGGAACAGTTGGGCGGTGCTTGACATGGATCTCAAACTTGTTATTGGAATTCAATAGGATCTTCAAATTACTAGCAGCAGTAGCAAGTGAATCTGCAATTACATTCTGTGCACATGGTACACATGTCAAGGTATAATCTGGAAACATCTTTAGGATATCTAAAACTGCATTACGATAGGCCTTCATCCATGAATGTTTGGCTTGTTATTCACCCTTATTTTGCTTGATTATCAACTCCGAAGCCCCGTAGACTGATATCCTTTTTGCTTTCAGCTTTTTGAGAATTTTCAAACCTGCAATCAGCGCTTCATATTTGGCTTCATTTTTAGAACAGTCAAAGGCCAATTTCTACGAACAAATTCTAACATTACTAGGGACTTTATTTGGCTAGAAAACGTGGTTGCGGATCTAAATCCCAATACCGAAACCATCCTTACCAACAGCTTCATCAAAATCCATGCTCCATAGGCCTGCTTCTTCCTCTAAGTGCTAAAATTCTGTTTCGTCTTCTTTCTTACCTTGATTGATCTCTTCAATCTGCTGCTGCTCATTACCTTTCTACTACTACTAGAATGTGGACTGCTTAGAGGTACTTGCAAGTTTTTGTCTTTCTTGATCAAGGACTGCTCTGAAATTCTCTGAAATCTCTAGCACATCTTCTACTTCAACTAACTGACTATCAATATCATTCAAGCCACTATCTAAATATAATACAAACAATTCTAAATTTGTATGTACAACATTAATTAGATGATTAAGTAGTTTCTCCTTGCTTGTGATCATGTACTTCATTTTATTCTCCCTATATAATTTTCTCAATTGACCAAACATGGGAATGGTAGCATAGGAGAAATCTAGTTGTAAAGTTCCTTTAAGCTTTGCACCCCATGATTTGGAAAAAAGCATACCAAACCGTGGTGGAATGTTCACAACAACCACATCCATGAGAACATGCTTGGTCGGGATTTGATCTAGAGACACCACCAAGTCTTTGATAAAACCAATACATCAGACTCTATTGGAATCAAAAGAATAGAGGTCATGATATTTACGAGTAATGTCAAGGCCCGATTTCTCCATAATGGCTTTTGGCATTAGATTATGGGAGGCTCTGGAATCAAACATGGCATTATGAAGGACATACTTGTGCAATCTAAGGCTTATATAGAATGGAGGCACTTCACTATCCTCAGACTGACCCTCCAAAGTAGGGCCAAAGATGAGCTCTGGGTGCTCATCTTCTACATTGACCATATCAGATAAAGGATCTATGTTCAAAATTTTGGACACTTGGTTTTTATAACTGTTGTTCTTCATCAATTCAGTCAAAGGAATCAAAACCTTTAATTTAGCAATCTCATTTTCTAAACTAAACGCTGAAACTTTATCTACTTCTTTAACTGAAGAGTCCTTCTTTTTGACTTTTTCCTTTTCTTCACTTTGCTAATTGGTCTTCTCATTTATAGATGGTCCTTGGCTAGAAGTTGGGTCAGTAGGCTCCTTCCCTTTCTTCTAAGTTTTTTGGGAGTCATTCTTAGGTTGCGCCTCTTTTCTCTTTTGAACCAGGTTAACTGGTACATCTTTTCTTCTCAGTGAATATTGTTTCTCCTATGCTATCAATGCATTCATATATCCCTTATGATAATCATTTGATTCATCCTCTAAAACCCCTTCATTTGCTAGTATGAAATCTTCATCTGTTTGAACATGTGAAACCTCTGAATATTCCTCATCTTCCGTGAGAAAAATGGGCAAACCATCAATAGTAAAGAAATGATTTGCTTCCATCACCGAATCATCATCATCTTCACTTTCCATTTCATGTACATAATTTTACTGCAAAGATGTTTTGACTTGCTACTGTGATGATTGGTCTTGTGCCTTCTGCTCTCGTTGTTTAATCCAGAACTGAGGTTGTTTCTGTCTTCTGAAATTTGGATTTTTGATTGTGTTCTCAGGTTTGTCTGCAATTTTTAACTGATCAAACATCTTCTCAACTTTCCGAAGTATATGAACTGCTTTAACATTTAAAGAAGATGCCTCCTCCTTTATAGTCACTTTCTTTTCAGTCTTCATCCATGCTCTCTTGGCCAAGAGATTTGCCTCTACACTTACTATGTTCTTCTGCATATCCTCAAGTGTGGTAGGATCTCTTTCTCTCAACTGATATGCCATATCAGTGTCGAAGTCATCAGGAAATTTAATCAATGCTAACCCCATTGGTGGCTTAAGTCAGCTAGAATAGCATTATAAACTGTATTGAACCTTACATAGTAGTCTTGGACACTTTCACCTACATTCCTTTTTATATTTTCATACTCAAAAAGAATTTGGAATGGATTTTTCTTTACCTCCCATCGATCCAGGAATTGTCTATGTAGAACCGGAAAAGTATTGATGGATCCCGTTGGTAATGCTCTAAACCATTTTTGGAACTCACCTCCAAAACTTTACACAAATAATCTCATGGTCACATTTTCTTCATCTACCTCATGGAGATCATAGAAGTCATTCATCTTGTCAACATGTTGCCACACTATAATGCCTTGAGTGGCATCGAACAATGGTATCTTACTTTGGTAATCAGCAGGCATAGCATCCAAATTCTGAGGCAGAATGAGGGGTGCATATCTGGCAGCCATGACTCGAGGAGGATTTAAAACTGATGATGAGGTAACTGAGGGATTTGTGACAATAGGAGGAGTAGATGTAGCAGAAGTGACAAGTGTTTGAGGGGTAATGATAGGCTATTGAGGGATTGAAGGTATGAATGGAGGTGTCAGATGATTCTCTGAAATATCAGGAAATGATAATGAGGTAAAAGATGTTGAAGCCGAATCAGAGAGTTCAGGAATTCGATCAGTGGTGATAGCTAACTGAGGAGAGTTTTGAAGAGTACGATTACTTATTAGTTTGGCCTTTTCAATTTCAAGTTCCTTGATGAATTCGGGGTCTGCAACTATGTCTAGGAATTCACTGTCTGATGTGGTTCTAAACAAGGATAGACCAAAGTACTGACCAAAAGGAAGATCTTCAAGGAACAACCACTTCACAGGGCATGAATGAGATCTAAAAAGCAGTCTAGGACTTAATAAACTCTCTTGTCTAAGAATCCTGCGAATGAGATTAGGATTTTCAAATACAGGAGGAGGATCGAAATCAGGATTGTACCTGGTGTATCTTCTTGAAGCGAGTGTGTTCAGAAATTCTTAAGATTTTGATATTGCTTTACAACTTTCCAATTTTCAGCCTACTGAATTCTAAACTTATCATCCAAAAGTTAAGAACTTTTCAATTATACTAGGGTGATTTATCTTTCTTCCCCTGTATGGTTACCACTATGTTAGAGCCTAGATTGACCTCAGGCTAAAGGGAAGCAATCTTAGGATAACCACAAACCAAGCTCAACCTGGTAGCTAGCCCTACCAGGCCGGGAGAGGGCTCACTCCTTATCAATCTCAGTTTAGATGACTGAATTGAATATGGATTTTAGGCTAGGTATAGTAGCTCTAGGTTTTTTTGGTTGATTTTGATGGTTTTGTTGCTGGATCAAATGGAGCAGGCAGCTTTGGGTCCGGGAAATCAACTCAGAAATGTAGGGTGTTCTATGGGGCGAGGTAGGCAGGTGTTCTAGCACTTGGAATTGAGTGACATGGTAGGTCTAAGACTGGTGAGGGGTTGAGGAAGGAATGTATATCATGAGTCCTCTTCAAACAATAGAAAACATAAAAAATTAAATGAATTCCCAAGGCAGAGCACTGTAACCAATGTATTCCACCTATCTATCTTGATTTCATTTAATTAGAAGAATGAATAAGATTCTAGCACACATAAAACATGGGAAAAACTAATTACAGAAGAATAAATAATGAAAAAACACATTACCACAAGAATCCCACAAAAATAGCTGCAGATCTTGGTTTATTTCCTTGCCAAACTATTGATACAAGTGTACAATGAAGCTCAAAGCATCCACAAGAGTCCAACCTTTACAAATGACTAAGAAAGTACATAATATAGGCATCAAACCACCTATGCTAGCCATTAGGGGTCAAATCCATGAGAAAAGGGGTGGTTTCAACCATTTCTAAACTAAGAACAAGAATATAGGCAATGGAACAGCTTGACTCTAAAACCATGGAAACTGATTCATTCAACCCCAAACCACCTCAAAATCATGAATCTACCCTCTAGAGTCATTTTGCAATTACATTTACACACCATAGCATCATTTACATTCATAGATTCATCCAAAATGAGAGAAAAATTTAAATGGTCGAAAAAATAGGAGAAATTTTGATTTTAGAGAAAAACAGGCAAATTCATCCTATGCGTAGCGCCACTGATCCTATGCGCAATGCGTTTTCCAAACACGTTTTGGGGGTCTTCCCCTTAACCAAATTGCACCCAAGATGTCTTGTTGGAAAGGTATGTCTGTATAGTCTTTGGAACATCTTGAATTTCTGAATTTGGAGGTCATTTGCCCCTTCAAAAGTAGAATCTCCCAAGACTGATTCCTATGTGTCCCAAAAGTGGCAGAGAGGTCATTTTTTTATGGTTTCTTCGCCTTTAGGTGACCAAGGTCTGCTCCAAATTTGATTAAAATTTCTGGGTTTGCTTATTTTTTCATGCTGAATCCAAAAATACAAACCATTCTTCCAAAAAGTTCCCTAGTCAAAAGCACAGTACCACCACTATTGGGATTACCTGTGTTGCAAAATTCAAAATTTTAAAATTACAAAATTTTACCAAAATGTCCCAAAATTGGCACAAGGCACCTCATGCATTGCTTTGATGAGCTAATGGAGCATCAACTAGAATTTCCAATTTGTTTTGCTCCTTTTTGCTTCTCAAATCCTTCCTCAATCGTGCCTTAAGCTTCCTTATCCTTATATTGCATATTTTGTTTCGGGTCATATAGTGATAAGCCATGTGGCCAGGGAAAATTTTAAGAACCCCCCTAAATTTTCATGTATAATAAATGGGCGAATCTCCATGGTATATAGGAAAAATGGAAGACGATTTTATCAATAATATGATATGTATATATAATGTTTTGGAGAATCTCTCACCAGGCATGGCAAATATTTTACTCAATTATAAAATCTTGTGTTTATTGAATACACAAATGAAATCATTGCATTTCTTTAACATTATTTTGCAAATCAAAATTACGAAATTACATATCGATAACCTATTGGGTGTAGATAATTCACCCGTGCCATTCACAGAAAGCATGAGAAAAAACCTAATACTATAAATAAAACCAAGAAAAATTCAAATTCATCACTTCTAGGGACCTCATAACCACCCTTCCATACACAAGTATGTTCCTGTTTGCAATTAGAAAAATTACCCAAATTACAATATGTTTACTCCACTTCTAGGGACCTGGTAACCACCCTGCCAATACACAAGTATGTTCCCGTTTGCAATTAGAAAAATTACCCAAATTACAATCTGTTTACTCTAGCATATGTTGGAAAGTTATAGAAGGATGACTAGTGCAATCAATACATTCCTTTTAGCCCTGGATTTGTTTCAGTTTAAAGCAGAAGTATACAAATATACTTGTACAATGTCTATGCTTTAACCATTCACCTTAATATGTTTTTACAATAGAATTTCCTAAGTCTATTTAATATCTTCATTATCATAAAAACCAACCTATATCCACCTTAACTCCACATCTACCACTCTTGGGGGGATGAAATCTATTTATCCCTCTGAGCACTTGGTAGACCCAGAATAAGATGGATCTAAGATAGAATTTCCCCTTTAAATAGTCTATGCTCACATGAATACCATGGGTCCAATACCATGGTATATTAAACCTGGATGCTTAAAAATTACTATTAGTAATTTATAAAAATTAATAAAATTAATAGTTGATTTTTATTTTATTTTTATTTTAACCAAGCTTAAAAGTTTAACATACATTAAATTACAACATCCATTTTTACTCTTGATCTGATCAAATATTTTTTCACTCTATGTTAGTTTTCATATCACGATATTTGATACCTCTCAGGGGTTAGTAGATCCAGAGTAAAGCTGGATCTATTCTGGTTTAATTCCCCCATTTAAATACGCTACATTCCAAGTGAATACCATGGGTCAATACCATGTGTCATTTTTATTTTTATTAATACTAATATTAGGGTTAATAATGTTTTTTTGCATGGTATTAATATTAAAAAAAAAAAAAAATGTTTTATTTGTTTACCATTCTCGTTTATTTATATTTTTATTAATTTACCGTACCATTCATAAATACACGGTGACTTATGGAGTAAATATAAAAAAATGTTTTATTTGTTTACCATACCTTTGGCTTATTTATATTTTTATTAATTTACCATACCTCTTCTACAAATATGGTATTTGGCCCATAGGATTCACTTAAATAAAACCTCTTTCTTGAGCCTTCATAAATAGAATGAGGGT